>JXSR01S013825.1:75844-90352 GCA_000969725.1 Ophiothrix spiculata
ATAGATGTACACCACACTAACCAGTCCTGGACCGAATAGATGTACACCACACTAACCAGTCCTGGACCGAATAGATGTACACCACACTAAACAGTGAAATGCCGTAAGAACTTGACATTTTATCGGAGGTGAATATTGTGTTTCGGATTCACATTAATGACTTGAACAGATGATCAGATTGTATTGGATATCATATAGGGTATTATTAGACATGCCTTGAGTGTCACAAGCGCTTATGGGGTTGTATTTAATCGGATGCTGCTATTATACCATTAGCAGCGATAAGTATAACATTGTACATGATGGTATCACTAGAAATCCTGTCATGCAATACAATGTATCACTGTAGAACAAAATGTTGTTTTATGTAATAAAATGTTACATTAAGCTTATTCTGTAATAAAAAAATTTGGAAAGAGAATGAAGTAGATAGCCCTGCAGCACATAGACCTACAGGGTTAAATTCAAGGGTGAATTTATACTTTTTAGATATTACCTTTGATTAAAATGCAAATTCTACATAACACTAGAGTGACATACTTTATCTACAACCCAAACAATACCTTTGTAGACTTTCATACTTTTCATACTGAATAACTCCACTTTTTGTCAAAATTGAGTTATTAGTACCAATGAGCAGTATAATTACCCCTCTGGTTTCATGGAATGAACACCTTTTTTCCAAAAAAACCTTTTGTTTCGATAATGGGTTTTTCTGGTATACTTTATTGTGTAAGTTTTGCCATGAAATTACCTATTTGAGTTCTAAAAGACATTAACTCCGCTATAATTTACCATTTTAGTTCCAAAAGGGAATAACTCCACCATGAAATGAATGATAAAACACAAATTGCAATTAAACAAAATCTTTCAGATTTCTCAAACGGATTGCAGTTTAGTCACTAGTATATGTCCTAATATTTAATCACCTTTAAGATTAATATAAATGTCACATTGGCCTGCAATTAAAAAAGTGTGCTTTTCTCCCATTTCACATTGGTTTTGAGTTATTCCCTTTTGGAAACAATCTCTTCATATATATATATATATTGCATAATATTCAACAATTGTTGTGCCTGATGATAGCTTAAAACCTTAATTTGAAGCTAAAATATCTATAGAGCAGACGATTTATCATCCAAGGTATACCCCAAGCAGACGACGATATTTTCAGTCATTGATGAAAGCAGACTGAGTTCAGCGACTGCTCTAAATCAATTGACTCCCTAGCCGTCTCAAAATTGAGTTACATCAAAAGTGGGCATGATAAGAAAACGTAGCTTTAAGTTAATGTATAAAGTATATTTTTGCAAAGAATACTTTGGTTTTTGCATAGGTACATCTGGCCCTATGAAATGGGGTAAATAGTTAATTTTGATGATACATTTATATTAGATTTACAGGGTGTTCAAAAAAGAATGTCTACCAAGCATTTTGATCGTCCAGCCCATATATATGAGCCGTAAATGCAGCAAACTTAAGGGGAAGCAATGGTTCCAAAGGTGATTTTCTAAAATACACATTCAATAAACTTCACATTTGGTGGGATGATGTATATTAAGTGTAGAATTCATTTTATTGCATTTTTACGTATGTCGCGTCATCCGTTGCCATGGCAACGGCGGCCATATTGGATTTTTAAAGGATATCACTGCGCGCATTTTTTCGATATGTTCCGAAATGATTTTGAACTCTTTTGTACACATATATTTATAAATATTATTCAAAATATTATGAAAAGAAAAAAATTAAAAGTTTTTCGTACAGCGCGTACCAGGGATGCGTAATTTCAAAAAAAAAACAAAAAAAAAACCGAAAACCTGTCTAACAAAAAATAAGGGACTTTTTACAACTTTTCTCTTTATAATAAGTTAGATCTGCCTAATTCAAAGATTCTCACCAAGTTTCATGTAAATCGGATGAACGGTTTCCGAGAAAAACTGCGCGCAGTCCTGAAAAACGCGTTTTGCGTAAAATGCCGAAAACGACGAAAAACAGTAAATTTTGCAAATTATGAATACAATTATGCTAAGTAGCTTCATTAGAAGTGTTTTGGAACCTAGAACCTTTCAGCCATGGACAAAATGAAAATACTACACCAAAAAGAAGTGAAATCTACAAGTTTCTGTCATTTTATTCACTTTTTTTTAAAATTGTACTTCTTGAAAACAATAAAATACAAAAGAAATGCAATACACATATTTGTATAGGAGAAACATAAATTTTGCGAGACCTCATTCCATTGGAATTGCCATAAAATCTGAACGGTAGGTCCGATTGAAGTCAAATAAATGCAAATGAAAGGTGAAATTGTGTGTAATTTGAAATTGTAAAAAAGCAAAAATGGCCAAAATAGAAAATTTTCACATTTTGGGACCACTGCTTCCCCTTAACTTTGCGCTACAGGTGAAAAAAAAATATGGCAAGGTCGTAATTTGCCGAAATTGATTTTTGACAGATTCATAACCCTTTTGCTTACTTTAAAACACCAGTAAGTTTCATTTTCACGAAAATGATCGGTAATATCACTTTGGTAATATTTAGTATGCATGTATATTTTGAAGACAATCAACAGAAAATATGAAGAGCTGAATTGCAAAACCATTTTTTCAAAAATGAGTTTTTGATAGATTCTTACAGACCTGTAACTTGTGCATCATCATGGCAAAAAATTGTTGAAACCATCTCCCTAAGTGGGTTAAAATCACAAAAATGTTACTTTAAGCCCAAATATCAAATATGGACATCGTATGACCATATTTTGGTATAAAAGGACATAATGCTCATATATGGTAAATTTTTTATTAAACATGCCCAGATCTTGAAATTTTGTAGTTATAAAGTATATCATAGCCTAATAAAGAAATGAAAAAAAAAAATTTGGAAGATAGGTGGTTCTTAAGTTGAAATTTGATGAGTTGTTTTGCAAAACGGCTTACATCCATTTTCAAAAGAAAAGCCAATTAATAAAAAAGGCTATTTAATGAATTATCTAAATTACACCTTATATTAGTAAAGAATTACTTAAATCATTATCAGGAATTTTGCGACACATTTTGATGTCCTAACACATGTACAAAAAAAATATTCAATTCGAAACTGTAACAAAGTAACAAAAGATCATGTTTTTTGTTCATTTTAGTTAATTTTAAACCGTTAGGTTTTATCCGCCTCTTAAAGTAATTGATTGGTTTATCCCATGTTCTTTCGTCTGATGTCAAAATAAAATTTAATGATAACCAAGAGGAGGTTTTCAGAATTTCCCACAATGCATTATTCTGATACACTTAGATGTAATAGGCGCAATGGTTTTCTGGACAAGGGGCTCTTAGGAGTTTGAGAACTCCATTGAAAAGTACTCATTCATATCTTTCTAGGGATGTGTTTCTTTTTACAATAGCCCAGTGTTTACCCTCAAAAACGTCAGAAACCTGTACAGAAGTATAGGAGTTGAATTTGATTTGCAGGTATATTGTACAATGTTGCATTGCACCGTGAGATATTGTGAAAACCTCCTCTGATGATATCCTTTATATACCGTTCATTGTATTTAGCAAGTAGAACAATAGGAACGTTATCCTTTCTCCTTTTGTCAATTTTAGTCGAGATAACCTGTCCTAATCAATTCGTCGTCTTTTCATTTGAAATGCCTCGGGCTTCGATAACATCTGCCAGTTGTAATATCATATAACGAAGTAGATTTCAATAAAACGTCCATCCTGTAAATATGACTCTAAACATCGATTTGAAAATCGTTGCGGAAGTGTCCCTATCTAGACGACATCTTTTTGATCTAATCAGAAACAGCGCTGTGCTGTCAAAACCTGGATAAAGTTGCGAGTCATCTTACCAGTGAGTAAGAAATTGGCAATAAATAGTAATGCATAAGAATAAAGCAACCAACCAGTGTTTCAAATATTTGTATAAGAATAACTAAATAAATCCAATACCATCCATACATCATATCTGGTATCTTATTTCTAAAAAAACCCACTTTCCCTATATATTAGTTAAAGGGACTAGCCTAGATTCCACCTAAAATTAAAAACTTATGGAAATATTCTTAATAAAGCTTAAAGTATAGTAAAATCCAAAAAAGTGCAAAAATTTACACACAAGTGGCTCAAATTGAGAGAGAAATAATTTGCAATATATCATTCTTTGATGTTGGTGACTATCCTGTGTTTCCTAAATCCTAAATTTGTACCCCAGATGGATTTACCAGATAAAAGATCAAACAAAGCTCCTGGAGATAATTTAATACATATTAAAATATGAACAATTTCATCAAAAATAATTTGATTGGCCATTAAGGGTGTAGAAGCAAGAATTTTTTTTAGTTTTCAAACAGAAACACTGTTTTCACACCACTTTTTTTGCGCCGGCGTAAAAAATAAACGTAGATAAAGAATTTCAATGTTCTCCAATATTCCTCAAAATCATGGACAGCTACTTGTAGGTTATATTACTATAAACATGTTCTATCAATTCAAGTAGAAAAATATGCAGGTAAAAAATTAGTGGAAGAATCTAGGCCAGTCCCTTTAAATGTAATGTAGACTCATATACCAAGTTCAAATGTACCGTAAAGGTAGAAGGAACATTCATTGCAAGGGGCATCAACACAACCAGTCATTACATGGCACATTGTTATTTTGAAAAGTCATTTACATTGACTGAAACGTTTCTCTTAATCATATCTAAAGAGACAACTAAGGATTTACAAAGGTTTCAAATGTTTAACTGGAAGTACTTGTAAACACTTCAAACCAAAGACAAATATTATCGTAAGACCTTTCAGAAATTATATACAAGTAGATATAAAAATTCAATGCCTAGGTTATTTTTTAAATTCTGTGAAAAATATCAATATGGTATTACGTTCTTTAAACATATTGTATCAAAAGATCTTCATTAAAGCAAATGGTGCAGTGTTTTTGGTTTTTCCCCTCGGAGTGTAGCAGTAATGATTAAGAACAATAAGAACAATAAAAATACTTTGCATTTTTACAGTGTAAAAGAAATGATTTGTTGAAGTCATATTATACGTATTTTCAAGGAATTGGCTTATTTTACGAGGAAGGATTAATAATACTCACGTTTAGCGTACCCATAACACTTTTAGCATTTTAGCTGTGAGTAATTGTTTATCGTATATCGATATGGGTTCTATTAGTTGATAGCATTTCGAACACCCACGTCTGGTTTAAGGATGCTGCTTGGTAAATGTTAGATGGCTATCCAAGTTTGTGTTTGAATTAGTAACTTCACTAACCCATTCTAAACTAAAACAATAATGGCAGTATAATTTTTATGCACAGAGAATACGGCAATGATGAAAAGAGCATTAATGCATTTGATCTCTTTTGAGATTTTTAAAAACACATATTTTTCCGTATATAAAGTTTAACAAAATATCTGTGAATATAACAAAGGTTTTAAGGGCACAGTAACCCCTCATTTTCTGTTATATTTTATGCTTTGTAACTCAGCAACCGATAAGTAAATCCATATAAAAATATACATTTCTAGATTTGGATTTTCATGTAAAATATGATGGTTAGGTCAGTTTTGGACCAAAATGTATGATTTTGAAAAACCCTTGTTCTTGGACCACTAAATTTGTAAACAACTTTGAATTTTGAAAAAAAAAAGTTGGACCTCTTATGCTTTTCAGAATCTACAAACACATGCCTAGGGACGCATTTTTTAATGTTTTGATTTTTGACTTACTTTTTGAAATATTGCTAAAATTGGCTAAAAATAGACCAAAAAAAACCCCCAAAATCATTTGGGGCCTATTTTGACCTATTTTTTTTTCATCGGTTGCTGAGTGACAAAGCATAATATATTTCTGAAAATGAGGGGTTAACTGTGCCCTTAAGCGGCGTTTAAAATTAATTTGAATATAACAAATCACGTTGTTTCGTTAATACTGTTTTAGATTTATAAAGAATGCTTTGGATATTTTGATACCAAATGTACAAGATTACATTTCAAACACATTGTGCTTAAAGTATAGTGGCGTAGTATTCTAGAACGAAAAATACAAAATTTGTTTTAATAAAAAAAGTACATGTGTAGAAAGAAGTCGAAATACTCAGCCTCTTTTCTACGTACTCAGCCTCAAGCTTTAAAATGGTGAGTAAAAGAGGAACATCCCTTTACAACAACTCAACGTCCCGCAATATATAGAGGAAATGTTGTTTTTGTTTTGCCCAATATTTTTAGGAGTGTATTTTTTTAATGTTTCATGTAGAATGATGTGGTATTATAAATACGCGTTCTAAAGCAATACTATAAGATTTTGAACAAAAATGGTTTATGTTAAAAACAGCATAAAATATAGAGGAACGTAACTATCTAAAAGCGTTTTCAAGTGTATTTTGTGAAAAATATTGTTTTGACATCCAAAAATGGATAAAAAGCACATGCATGCTTTCCTATACTAGTACATGACTGTGGAATTATATACGGGATTCCGAATTTAATTCAACAAATGGTCATAACAGAAAAAGTAAGCATCTTTAAGCCAAATCATTTGGAGGGTATTCATATCTACCAAAAACAAACCCAATAAGCCCCAAACATCAAAAGTCCCCAAACATCAAAAGTCGTGGGTGATAGGGGGCGCTTCATTTTAACACCTTATAGTATTGCTTTAAGTGCATTATCATATTGCATTTCAAAAACATTTGTAATTAATACTTATAATGTCTAATGGTAGAAATAAAAAATCTAAAATTAGGACAGTGAACTTTTGACTGGTGCGACACGTTTCAACCGATTCATACTGATTGACATTTGGTCGTTAGATGATCTATTGTAAGAAACGCTAACACATTCTACGTGCAGATTTAAACATGACTTGTGATGTAAAATTACATGAAATTTTATTACTTAGTTTATTTTGTCAATAATTGGTAGACACAAGATGCAAAAGATAAGTTTGATGTCATTTTGTCACAATTTGTGACCCATCACACGCAAGGTATCTTAAGGTGGACCATTGAAGCTGAGCATAGTCAAAAAAGCGTCCAAGGTCGAATTTCTAATTTCATCAGAAACATTACATTCTAAATATATTATATCATAATAATCAGGTTCCAACATCCAAAATAAAATGAAAATGTGTTGAAAACCAAGTTAAAACCCCCCTCTCTATTCAAGTTTTACTCAGTCCAAAAACTTTGCACTCAATTTTCACACAAATATAATTTACCGAATCAACCCGATGCCTTTTACCAATTTGGATGTAATTTTCCAACCGAACATCCAATAACAAAAAGCAAGGTGGCATTTAAAATATAAGCTTTTAGATGACACCAAAAAAATCAATCGCAATTTGCCGAAATTGATTGCAAATATTAAAAAAAAAGAAAATGACAAAGGACAGCATTCACGGCTGGTTTGGGATGAACTGTCACAAATGCAACGAATAATTACGAATACACTATAATTTATCAATACAAATTAAATTTATCCCAAGCATCGGGTCGCCCAAAAGTGTCTTCCAAGATATAAGTTCATCGATTTGTTTTCATGTTTGAGAAGAATAAATCATGATTACTTTGAGAAGATGTCTGCAGAAAAAAAACGTTGTTGCTTTTGAATGGTCAAACCAACAAATAGCTAATCTCAACAAAATGCAATTCCATAATGACACTCTTAAATAGCTATACCATTAAAATAGCTTTCCTAAAACTGGACAGATACAATGTTAAAGGTTGCTATAGCCAAATCATCATTGCAAGGTTTTAAATATTTGTTTTTATGGATATTCTTTCTTTATATTTTCCTCAGTAGTTTAGGTCTTAGCATTGAATCTTTTCATTATACGGTATGACTAGTTCAGGTTGACATCACCATTTATCGCAATACTTAACGGAGATTATACTAGACAAATGCACTCTCCTATGAATTATGCTCGTCATTCTTAATTCAAAATTTCTTTCGATGGCAATGTACCTATTTCTTAGGCAAATTGTCAATGACACCTATACAGGTATTACTAGATATCAAGTTAGGCATTTGCTTAATCAATCTATTCGTTTGGTTTTAAAAAACAATCTGTAACACAATCGATCAATAACCCTAACCCATTTTCGTTTAAAAACTATCTCCTTGGAAAGGCCTATATAAAAAAATCCCCCTTTTCATAATGTCCGAGGTGTTTTTGAACCGAACCCGGGACCTGGTGCACCCCGATCCCATGACAAGCAATACCAAGCTGCCGAGCAGGCGCTGCCTAGGCAGCAATTCCGTGTTCATACCTATCTACCGTCTATGACGTATTTGGACTTTGCTAATTTCTTGATTTTTCTCCGAGGTGTTTTGGAGTGTCTGGTACGGTTAGGGTTAGAGGAGATAATGCCATTTACGAGTGTTAATTACCCGAGACAGTTGCGTAACCAAATGGTAGAGAGTTCCGCTTATTATCATTAAAAAATGACAAAAATAAAGAAAGTACACCTTTTTTGCTTCGTTTTATATTCTTACGTCTGTCTGCCTCGAAAAAGCAGTGATCGTCCGTGTTGTTTTAGATAAATCATTTACCAATTCTAAAAATTTACCCGAAAGAAGTAAACCATATTATTATAACCCATCACAGCGAAAAATCGCTATAACCTATGATTTTTGCTTTGTACCAGTATGCAACGATATTTAACGTGAGAGTTGTGCTCTGAAATGAATTATAGATAAGTGGGGTTTTTTCAGTTGATGAATGATGGTTTAAAGTAATTATCATATTTCGTGGAACTAGCGAATCACATAGAAAGGTTGTCTTTTATCCGGCTAATCAATCTGACTTAAATTACTGCTGAAGCAAACAACATTGTCCTTATTTAATCCAATAATGGTGCAAAACTATCGGCACGCTGGTAAATGTTTTAGCAGACGGTCTCCAATGATCAAGGTTTTCTGAACGATCATTAGGGACCCATAAGAACAGGAGTTGTGTTCATTTCCTACTAGGTGTACGAACTATTACCAGATGAAATAACGTGTATTTCAAGAAAAGCTACGTTATTCTACGCAAATAAAATTAAATGCAAAATATAAAGTTCAACACACTTTAATTTTGAATTCCATGCCATGTCCATCTGGTATCATAAGGTACGACCTTAAAAAAACACCACAGCGACAGTACAGGCAAGAACATAAGTCGTGACCTAACAAAGGCCAGGTCACGAACAGTGTTTCTAGTTAATGCAAATTTGCTCTCAAAAAACGGATAAAAATAAGCATAAACAAGAATAGAAAATTTGTAGAATGAAATCAGTGATTTTAGTAGAATAAATATGACTTATGATAAAGTAATATCGTTTCATCTGATTTCATAATTGTGTGCATAATTCAAATGTTTTGATGGCGTTAGTATACGGAAATAACTGTTTCAGTTAATCTTAATTTCAAAAAACTCTTTAAACACTTACAGAAGAACGTTTCTACATGTATTTTGAGCTATTACTTTGTACAAAAAGCATTTAGACAAATCAAAATAAGTTTCAATATTACTGGATCACGATATTATGGAACTCGCGTTAAACATACATGGTGTCCCAGAAAAAACCTTACAATCTTTGGATGTAATTTTCTTAGGTTTAACGGACAGGCAGAAAGTATGTATACATTGCAATTTATAGTCTATGAACTGAACTTTAAGATACCGTTTGTTTCATTTTCATTGTCAAATGTCACGATTCCCCCTGAATGAAGTTCTATGAGAAATATCCTTGATCTGCTCACTCAACCGTAAGAAATGTTAATAATTTATTATGTATATGGTCATCCTTTTTGAGGTGAGGCCCATTTGCGTTTCATCTCATTCACTTCATCCATGCCTAACTCCTTCCTGGTAATCGTTGATTAGAGTTAATTAATACCTTTATTTGGCTAATATTCTCAAAATCATACCAATTTTTTGACATTTCATACGATTATTGAAAAGTTGTGACAACATTTGATTCACAATGTACGTATCTTATCCACACCAACCACATTTATGCCTGTTTTCATGTCTGGCTAAATTAGCTTATTGACTTATACTTGTTAATAGCGTTAATAATCAAATTTATTCGTGTTATTTCCAACTTGTTTTTGATAAACAATAACTAGCCTTTAAAATCATATAAGATTTGTGACACTTCAATGGATTTTTAAGGAGATATGACAGAAAAATTCATGCACAATTTTCATGATGCCTCAACCTCACCCACCTCAACCTCACCCAACTCCACCCTGGCTAAGTAGCTTTAACGGGTCATTAAGCTTAATTAATCACTTCATTTGGGTTCTATTCTTGATTTCTTGAAAGTCAAATAAATTGTCTTTAAAATCATACCAAAATTATGACATTTCATTTGATTGTTGAAATGATATGACAAAAATTGATGCATAAATCACTCTCCATGTAAAAAACCCACCATTTATGGATGCCCACATTAAAAAGAATGACCATATGCTATCTTTGATCTATGATAAAAAAATGAACAAATTTGATGAAAAAATAAGACAGATATGATAATTTTTTTAAGGTGACCCATGTTTATTCCATTTCGCCTAACATTCCATATGACCACTAAACTAGAGTGGTGAAGTGACCTTGACCCAGGTGTTGTCAAATCAAATTAGACCTAAAAATTACGTTCTTGACCCATTTGTGCTGTTTGTTCCTTAAAGCCATGTCACACATCACTAGTTTGGTAATCGATTACATGTATTTCAATGACCAAAGCATTATACGTTATTAGTTCGTTATTCGTACGTTTCCTGATGTGTGACAGAGCCCTTACGTTAGAGGGTTGATCACATTCGGAGCTCCATTTCACACTTAAGGGCCCTTTCAACCCTTAGTTTTCAGAAATGGTTTTTGTTCTATAACTTAGCAATGGATAATTACATCCAAATAAAAGAATATATTAGCTTCTAAAAGAAGCTGATTTGCATACTGAACATGATGATGAGGTCATTTTTAGACCAAAATGAGTAGTAAGGTCCACAAGTCACGCTTTTTGGCCCAAGGTTTTACGGGAAAGCTAACTAAATTTTGCTTTGGTGAAATTTCGAGCTGTTTTACGTTTTAGAATCTATATGGCAATTTTTAAAAAAAAATTCTTAGTTTTGAGATATTGTCAAAAATTGGTCCAAAATTGTCAAAATTTCCCACTGCTGCCACCATTTTTGGCAAAACATGACATTTTTAGCCATATTTCTAAAACTAAGAAAATATTCAAAAAAATTGAGAAATGTGTTCCCAGATATTGTTTTCTAGATTTTAAAAAGTAAAATAGATGGACATTTTACCAAAGCAAAATTGCCACCATTTTTTGCCCTTTTTTACCTATTTTTGGCAATGTTTCAAAAAATAAGATAAAAATCAAAAAATTGAGAAATGTGTTCCCAGATATTGTTTTCTAGATTTTAAAAAGTAAAATAGATGGACATTTTACCAAAGCAAAATTTAGTTAGCTTTGGGCCAAAAAGCATGACCTCACAATCATCTTCAGTATACAAATCCACTTCTAGAAATATGTACTTTTATTAAGATTTAATTATCTGTTGCTGAGTTACAGAGCAAAAACCATTTCTGAAAACGAAGGGTTAACAGGTCCCTTAACCAGATTACCCACCAGATGTGACCAAAAGCAACAGAAGTTTCCAGATATTTTCCTTATAAACCGACCTTTACATGAAAAAGTGGAAAAAATATTGGAAAAAGTATACTTTAGGTCCCATCAAAAACTTTACCCTAACCCTAACCCTAAACCCTAACCCTAACCCTAACCCTAACCCTAACCCTAAAACTAAAACTAACCCTAACCCTAAACCCAAACCCTAACCCTAACCCTAACCCTAAATTAAACCTAACCCTAACACTAACCCTAAACCCTAACCCTAAAATTATGGATGGGACCTAAAGTACACTTGGTCCAAAATATTTTATTCCAACTGTATGAGCAACCGTGTAAATAAATTCCTTCTAACATGGCTAAGGTATTAAAGTTTCTGTACAAAACACTCTATTAAAGCTATACACCGGTATATGATTTATAATAGGCGAACCATTAACCCTCGTCCACCTAAGGGTAACCACCCCCTCCACTAACGGATCGTCACCGATTGCTCCAAAACGCAAAACAAAGTGACCCCGGGGATTTAAGTAATTGTTTTTACATCCTTTGCGGTCATTTTGATGAAAAACCTTAGGTGGGGGTAGGGTAAGCTGTTTAAGTCCGTGGGTAGGTGGGGGTGGTAATCATCCCCCCTATATAAAATCCGATATTTAGAACTTTTATAGCGATTTTTTTTTATTTTTTTTTCAATTTTCGCCGAAAATCAGATTTTCCGACCTAAAGTACTTTATGACGTCATAATTGCGTAACACCTTGACCGATTTTCATGATTTTGGTATCAATAGAAAGAGGAGACCCTACCATAAACTATGGTTTTAAATAACCACACTTTTGGCGCGTCAATGTCATTTTCACGGGGTGGTGGTAACCACCGCCCACTACACCAACCCCTGCTCGTAGGTGACGACATAGTAGAAAATATTTTCGGTGGACGAGGGTTAACATTAAGCTGTAACGGCAAAATTAGGCTTAATGTTATATGAAAAATAGCTATACCACCCAGTCACCGTGTGTTCCAAAGTAATAGCATCACGTCATAAACGTTTATGTGACCCCTTTCCGTAAAACCTATAATATAGAGATGCCGTCCAGAATTTACCCAGCTTTTAAGATGGGTAAATAAATTTCGTATTAAAATACGGTATCATAGAAGATATGGCAATCAACGCCAAACGCATTCAGCGGATGTTCCAATGTAATTTTGGACTTGCGTCAAAAGTAGCTCCCTTAGACATTATGGCCGGATCTGGTGGTTGAGATGCCGTTAGATGAGGTATCCATAGGATTGCATGCACAATTTTAAGAAAGAGACGATATATCAACACATGTATTCTAAAACAGAAATGATGGGGTCAGAAGTTTTTAATATACTCCAATAAAATATATATACTGCTGAAGGATGTATAAAATATTTAATATCTTATCTCAATTTGTTGTTTCTGATGGCTTACATGTGGCTTAATGTATTTACACTCGAAAACTTTATAAGTGCATACCTTTTGACAGAGTTGATATAGTTTTATAGTTAGTAAAAATACGACTGATAAATGTCGAAAAACACCAGCAAAATTTCAATTAAAAAAATATAGGACTTACTGATCTTTAAACGCATTTATCTCAGTTATATATTTCACTCCCTAACAACCTTTGACGGATCATAACTTGACTTCTGGAAATCGTGTGAAATTTATTAAGGTGTCATTTTAATTCTTATAGCATGGTCTTTGCACACATTTAAAAAAGTGAAAATAAGCTGCATTTACGGCTGGTTTGGGATAGACGTTCACATATGATTACGCTTATTTAGTTCAAATTAAAATCTCTCTGGAAAATGAACTTTTTATCAATATATAAATTTTCTGTATGCTTTATGTACATTAATAACTACTGATTACATAGTTGCAATCGTTGAATACAAACTGGCATAGTTTTTCCAATTTGTTTGTGTAAAACAAAAAACACCAATAAAGAGGGGGACAGTCTGACCCTTGCTCCTACTTGGCTACGTCACTGTGTATATTTGTGAATAAAAAATATGGGTGTTTTTTTTTCTTTTTTTTATGATAAATTGATTCTGTTTTGAATATTTGAATATTTAAAAATCGAAATGTTCTTGAGTGACATATTGTATTGCTGTAATCTTTAAAAAGACAAATACTATCTAAAATTAGGACAGTTAACTTTTGTTTGGTGCGACACATCTCAAATGATGTGACTATACTTTGATTTACACTAAATAGGTGGGAATTGTGAGGCTTTTCTTCATCCGCAAGTAAACATAATCCAACTTACGCGCTCGCCGTAGATACTGATGCGCGAGTCACACGTACAACGCGCGCTGCGTCTCCTGAAGGTGTGCTGTGTTCAGCTACGCATACGCTCTGTCTGTATTAATTCACGATATGAGGAGGCCCGCCTATGTGGTATTGATCAAAGTATAGCTAGCTGATTGACATTTGTTCGTCATATGATCTACGGTTAGAAACGCTGATACATTCTCCGTTCAGATGTAATGTGACTTGTGGTGTAAAGTTACATGGAATTTTGTTTGAGTTATTTCGTAGTTTATTTTATCAATAATAATGATAATATATAGTTGTCACATTGATATATGATATTTTTGCATCATCAAAAATGCCAAATTACTTCTTTGTATCTTTCATTGGATTAATCGTTGGGTTTATTGTTATTGTACATTCGGAAAATATAAAAAATATGTTAACTACTTGCTAACTTCTTCATTGTAGTGTTGTTTAAGATATGAATACGACATTGGCAAGCGATTAGCATAGAGGTAGAATTTTAATATGATGATTTTAAATAGAGTAATTAATTATCTTGTCTTTATGTGAATTAACAACTTGCAAAAAAG
>JXSR01S013826.1:16798-32255 GCA_000969725.1 Ophiothrix spiculata
ATTTTATTGAATAGGGGATGAGTTCCAGGTGTTTTCTGGATTTTTCAGAGGTTTTTGTGTTAATTCATGGTCTTAAAATTCATACTGTAATCGCCAACTGTACTTGTTCTTAAAATCAATACCCTAAATGCTGATTTGTGCTTCTCAAAGTATACCCTTTTTTCCAAAATAATGTGAAATTGATAGCCTTATCGCGGTCCTCGCGGTCCGTGACAATTTGTAAAAAAGGTACCCTTTCCCTTGGATTTCTGCTCGCTGATGACCCCATGTTTACACTCAGTGGCCCCCCGGGCAATTTGCCGACTGATTACCCGATCTAGACAATAAAATCATAGAATTTTGAACCAAAAAAAAACAATTCTAGTACAAATTGTTTGTTTAAAAATACAAACAATTTGTACTAGAATTGTACTTAAAGTGTACTCGAATGATGTTCCAAATGTGCACATTCCAATCTTGTGCTAAAATTATACTTGATTTTCTCCAGGGAAATCATGACCACAATTAGCAAAAAATCAAATTTTTTGGTGTAATTGAGACATCATATGGTCGTAGTAGACCTGTTCTAACAATGTAAATGCTCAATTATCAATACAAGCACCCGACCTAAAAAAAAATAAATTGGGTACCCGTGTAGCGAATTACCCGAAAAGTCCCAAGCCTAAAGTAGACATAAAATTACAACCAAAAGTCATCAAAAATCAAAATGAGATTTAAAAAGAGCGTTAGGGTGGTGACCTACATAAGGCCTAAAAAAATTGTTGACTTGTCCTCTGCGACCGACCCAAAATTTGCAAAATTTTGACATTTGGACTTATACTCCTGGCTCTAGGGGGGGGGGGAGTTCGTGGACATCTCTGTTTTACTCGTCCCGTCCACCCATGATTTTATTGTTCTTCATATCCAGGGCATTCATAAAAACTTGGGTGGACAATTTGAATTTGCCTAACTTTTTCTCTAGAGGGCGTTTTTCAAAATAGCCGCCAAATTCATTACTTTCGGCTATATCTTATTTATTTATTTAAGCTTTCATTATACAGGGTAGCTTCTTCAGTGGCAAAGCACTGCTATTCTAGAAGGCCCTGTTTTAATTGTAATACAAATAAAACATAATTTACAAATATTTACAAGAAATTATATAAAAATAATATCATATATACATATCATATACAAGACATAAAACTATAGTCAACATGCATGTTAAACCAAATGGGGAACATATTCAAATATCATTAATTGAATATTTGAATTGTCCAAGGGACAAAGAATTAAATTTTGAGCGAATGTCAGTATCAACAACGTTGTTCCAAAGGTTAGCTGCTCTGACATGGAAAGTTCTTAAGCCAGAATTTGTTTTAAAGCGGGGAACAACAAGCATGTTCGATGAATTTCCCCTTGTACTGTAACTATGGGTAGTATGAGTGAAAACAAAGTTTGAACACAAATAATTTGAAGCTTCCCCAATGAGACACTTAAATAACATAATAAGAACATGTTTCTTCCAAGTTACATCAAGCTTTTGCCAATTGAGATCATTCATCATAGAATCAACAGAAGTTCTAATATCTGCTGACAGAATGATTCTAGCAAGATTGTTCATAAGAATTTGTAGCCTGTTAGTAAGAGTGAAAGAGCTATTAGACCAAACTTGACTACAGTAATTAAAGTGTGGCATCACTAAAAGAATCGGCAAGTTTCTTAAGAATATAATTTGGAAGATAATATATGACACGACGAATTACACCACAACGTTTGGAAACATTGGAAGCAATGAAGTCAATATGCTGAGCCCAAGTCATTTGAGCATCAAATATAAGACCAAAATATTTAAAACAATCAACCTTTTCAATAATTTCACCATTATAAATCAATGAAATGTCTTTAAAACTTTCAAGCCTATGAGATGAACCAAAAAGCATAAATTTAGTTTTACTGAGATTTAGAGTAAGATTATTTTCCCTAAACCAATCAGCTACTATACTCATATTATTATTAAGACTAGTTGAAGAGAAGAAGGGTCTGATGATATCTTGACTTGTGAAAGTCACACGGAGCTGATTCTGAGGTCTACACCTATGTTTTCAGGGTCAAGGAACCTAATAAAGATATTTTGAAGTTAAATGCTAGTGTCCTAATATTATCGGCCATCTTGAAATTCAAAATGGCCGCCAAAATAAGCTAAAATGGGGTTTTTCTTACAAATTGACATTAAAACAGCATTAAAAATATGAAATGTTCGATATAATCAACTGAAAATGACTTGGTGGTTATAGTAAAATCATCTGTCATCAAAAAAAGTTAATTACATGTTTCAAATTCAAAATGGCCGCCATAAGGAGACACAAAATGGCCGCTATTTTTTTTCGACAAAATGGCCTAGAGTGACATTAAAATTTCTAATCCATTTAAGAGTCGATATAGTATCAAACGGATAAAAGTGATAGTAAAGACTATCAAACGGATGATGGTGATAGTAAAAATGGCAAATGGTCACGTGTTACAATCTTACCAACCAAATGACTAGAATCTATGGATGAGTTATATAATTAGAGAATAAAAGATAAGATTTTTTGTTTTGCCTGTCATCTATCGTCTCATAATGGATGGGCGTACATTATTTTGAGTAATGGGTGCCCCCGCAGGGGGTGCCCATTACGAAAAAATAATGTACGCCCATCCATTATGAGACGATAGATGACAGGCAAAACAATAAATCGCCATCTTTTATTCTCATTCTTGGTCACAAATTTGAGTCATTTATAAACCAAAAACGATGTAAATTATTGTCGAAAACTATAAACATTATCATTGGAAAAATGTACACCCCTATTCAAACATGAAATATTCCAAACCCAGTAAAGCTGTTCGCGCCGGATGTATGCGTATACCTGCATCGCGCCGTAATTTTGAACGCGCGGCTCAACTGGGTTTCACGCTGAACGCACTGTCATCTATCGTCTCATAATGGATGGCCAAAATTCCTTATTAGGAAGTAAAAATGCACTCAGTGACTAAGAATTCTTTTTAATGGTGATCATATATCGATCCATATTTTGAACAGTGTGTAATTATCACATAAGGATGTCATTTTAAACTATTACCATTTAGTACAAGTATTTGATTTCAGGTATGACATAGCTAGATTATGGTGTCATAAATTAGCAAAATGTCGGCTCCGGCAAGTGCCGTCTTTCAATGTGATGATTCACAAATACAGCCAGCTTTTACAAAATCTCATAACTTCCCACAGGCATATGAGATTTTTTAAATTCAAAATTCTTTTAAAACTTAAATGCATGTTGAATTTACTGATAAAAAGGATCAGGCAGATAGTCGGTAAAAAATTGGCAAAGTGGTGCTCGTCATTCATGGACACCCTGTAGTGTATGTGGTAACATTTTTAGCACCAATACTATTGCTTTTAAGGTATTTACAGATATTTTTCAAACTCTGACCAAAAAACAGGACATTTTTCGTAAAAGCCCAAATTTTGCTCCGTCCTGTTGATCATTTCTGAGCTGGATGGGGACGTGTCAGGCATTTACACACATTTCTTTCAAAACAGGTTTGCTCCTTGCTGGACAATTTTAACCCAGTGGAACATTGTGCATTTGGGTATTGGCTGGGCTTAAGGTAGTAAGTTAAAAAACTTAAATGTATAAAAACTTGGTGTCTTTTCGACCAAGAAATAAAATTGAAGATTTTGATACCATAACAAAGCCCATATGTTTCTCACTACTTCTGTAAATTTTCACAGACAAATACTGTTTTGTTACTAAGATATGGTCAAAATAGTGATGAATTACTTGAAATAAAGTTAACAAAAATTAATATCCCATAGTTTTCTATGGGTCATTCTCAGACACATTTTTGCACATTAAATTTCCTCAAGCTATGTAACTCAAACTTTACAATTCTAGGTTATTGTCCATTATTAAAAGTATAAAAAGTGTATGTTGAATTTTTGACCAGATCAAATCACCCACTTTAATAGAACTTTGAATGAAAGCATTTGCAGACATTTTCATGACGAAAAATGTGACAATTTTACAGACAGATGCAAAAGTAGAATTCCCATGAACATCATGCATTTCGGTATTGGCTAGGCTATAGACATTGTGTTGGGTATTTTAGCACAAATTCCAATAATTTTAAGACATTTACACACATTTTCAAAATCTGACCAAAAACATAATTTTTTTACATTTGATGGAAAATATGCCATTCTGACAACAGAATATATTGTGGTTAAAATGTGAGGGGATATAGAGCATACAGTATTTCAATGGAAGTGAACTTTGCACTTTTACAAAAATTCACTTTAGGCCAAAACAAAAAAGAACTCTGTCTCAGCTTCCTGCGCACATAGGGTTAAAAATTTTACCGCATTTCTTTTTTTTTTTAGGTTTTCAGGATATTTTTTGCATTTTTATTTTTTTCTTACATCGAGAGATAAAAAAAGGAAAAAACTTTGGCCGCTGAAAAAAAAAATAGTGACCTTAAAACGTAATAAAAAAAGATTTCCGCGTAGCGCATAGCTTTTATGACTAAAAAAAAAGAACGCGTAGCACTTAGGGTTTTGGCCTTAGTTGTTTTGGGAAGCTTTTGAATCTAATGGACACTTTAAATTATTAAAACAACTAACAAAGACTGACTAGAACCACCTTCTACTTCTACTTCTACACTTATTCTCATCAAAGCCTTTTCAGCATCTAGATGAGCTCTCTGGTCCTAGAGAGATGATATACTTTTTGAAGGTATAGCAACTATGCACTCTGGTCCTAGAGTAGATGACGTATTTTGACATAAGGTCACGGTTGCCGGGGAAGGTTCCCCTACTCTTATTTCGAAAGGCCGTAGCCTAGCCCGTGACGTTCTTTTACATCCGACAGTGTGTCAGGACACTTCAGATGGGACCGACGGCTTTACGTGCCCTCCGAAGCACAAAGCAAGTAGAGCAAAGTTTCTTGCTTAAGGAAACAAGGAGACGTACCGAGAGCCGAGACCGGGACTCGACCCCACGACAGACGAATGCATTTTGATTATGAGTCAAACGCTCTAACCACTCAGTCACGCTCACCTTAACTCTGTCAGTGATGTATCTTGCAAATAATATCACGGATAATTCTTAAAAAGGCAAAGTCCACTTGTACAGTAGTCAATGGAGGGA
Organism: Ophiothrix spiculata; assembly: GCA_000969725.1. Classification (NCBI taxonomy): domain Eukaryota; kingdom Metazoa; phylum Echinodermata; class Ophiuroidea; order Amphilepidida; family Ophiotrichidae; genus Ophiothrix; species Ophiothrix spiculata. Next base: position 21,969 of record JXSR01S013826.1, read on the forward strand.
TTGATGTGTCAGTATATCCCCGTCCGAAGCATATTTTTTTCCCATAATGCATTCTGATCTGAATTATAGATATGGCTTATTGAAGTTGAAAGGCAAACAGTGTGCTGTAGTAGCTCCTGCATGCCATGCATCTTACCTGTTGACCCCACAGTCCAGTTACTAATCATCAGGTCAGCACAAACCACAAGATCATGGAAGGTCAAATATTGCACTCGCTTCTTGCCCGTCTCAAAACGGTTGTTGGCAAAGAACACTATGGCACAGTACTTCCTGCAAACAAAAATTAATACTGCAATTGAAACAGCCGCCCACCCTGCACAAAGTATTTCTGTGCAGAAAGCATCATAGAAAATCGATCAAATTGACACTGAAAATCATAAGTTCATTATAAAATCCTGGTTTTGTAGATACTTTATTTATTCAAGATAAATAAATTCATGTTTCTTCTGATATTTAAATCAGCCCTCGTAAATTTTAAATTTCCAACACCATATCCAACATGTGTTAAAGCCTCATAGGCATACTGACAGCAGTGGGATGATATGGGCTGAAGAAAGAAAGAAACGTTACTTAAGTCAATAATGAGCTTATTAATAAGCAACTAGCTGTTTGCCTTTTACACGTGTGTTTGCATGGGTATCGTGTTGGAAATTCAAAATTTAAGTGTGTGGGGAGGGTCAAATATCAGGAAAAAAATTATTCATCTTGAATAAATAAAGTACATACAAAACCAGGATTCTATCATGAACTTAGGGTTTTTAGTGTCAAAATGGTAGATTTTGTATGACATTTTGTCTGCAAAAACACTTTCTGGCAGCTGTGTTTTCAGAGATTTGAGTAATTTGAGCCGTACAACACCTTACAAAAATAAACTGGGTATGAAGTGTGTTATATATATGCATTTTATATTCCATTGCAATCAAGAATAGCAATATATGGAATATAATAAATGCACTCTGTTAGTAAGAGCACTCAGTGCATTTTTATTAGTTACATGTATGTTCAAACTAAGGCTGGTGTCGACAAGCGTCAAAACCATTTTGATTCGTTGTCGACAAGCCTGTATTTATGTCGACAAAAACAACAACAAAAATGAAATGAAATGAAATGAAATGAAATGAAACAAAACAAAACAAAACAAAACAAAACAAAACAAAATAAAATAAATACTCAAGAAAAATAGAAAGCTTATCATGATATTTTACTCATCTTAGCATAGTTTTTTGATCACATTTCCATTTTTTACATTCTATCGCAGCATTGCCACTTTGATTTCAATGAAAGAGGGTGACGAATTAAACAGTGCCACAAGTTGTTATTTCAATCCTCTTGAATATATTGACAAAACTTATTGTCGACAGTGTCGACGTCGGTCGCTTGATTTTGGAGGCTTTGTCGACAATGCAAATGGTTGACGATACCAGCCCTATAGTTCAAACATTCTCATTATACCAGCATTTGGAACTTGTGTAAGAAACCCGACACGTCTGGGTATCGACATACGTATCAGAATGTTTAGTGGTGTTTGTTTACAACGCAAGATGTTACACTGCACAATAGGGTGCACCTATAAGGTTAGAAATTACATGTTTGTTTGGCCACCTTTCACAGGAAGGGTTGGTAAATATTTATTTTTATTTTTCTCAGGCATAAAGCTGTAAAAAGGTATGAAACAGAGTCAAAATATGAGTTGAAAATGGATGATATATGATTTTCAACACCTAATCAATATTTAAAATGATGCAGAAGATCAAAGGAACAACATTGAATAGGTTCATCAGGATTGGTAGATAAACATAACATTAAAAGAGTTCTGTATACTAATCCATTTAGTTGACTCACCATTTGGTGGACGTTAGTTGATGGTTTCCTAGCGACAGTATTGCCAAATCTTGTTACACCAGATTTCTTTGGAATCAGCAAAACATCTTTTAATGTTATGATCAAAGGAACAGTCAAAATACTCATGCACTAAAACTGCTACGTTGTGTCTATGTGCTCTAAAATTCATATGGTGTAGGTACCTATATCATACAGGTCGCACAATTTTTCCTACATTTTAGTACAGAGATAGCACGTATGATGGGTTGTGACCATGCACTGCTTAAGCCTTTAGATCTTTTTTAGATCCTGTGAATCCTTCTCATCCATTGAGATTAATCACAGGAAATCAATTCCAAATTAGTAATTATAAGCAGAAACAAAGATCAAACCTGTTTGATCTTCAATTCTGCTTAGTACAAATCATGTGACAAACTTTACTTCTGGCCAATAAACAATACATGAATGCGAGGGCGAATATTGTAGTGGCCATAGATTTGCAAAGGAGATACTGGACTTGACTCATGTAATAGCGTCATCATAGCCATGTAGCTCACATTGGGAGTATTCGGGCCACTCCGCTCCCACCAAAATCAACTGAGAGTGCCAAGATTTGGTTGTGCATAGAGACAACCCACGCTATGATACTTTACCGGAATGATACGCCAACCTGCGCGTAAAGTGTGTGATTGATTTGTGCATTATGACAAGATGTGATACCAGAAATGGCGTCCGGCGAGACTCCCCTGTATTTCTTACTTTGCCAACTGCTCTGACAGCAGGAAGTGTGTCTGTATATTCTTCACCATGGGGCCTTCCATGTCCTCCACTGCCTTGAACACTCTCTTAAAGTTGTCATACTGTGGAACAAACCAGACATGCTCAATTTAGGTATTCAAACACGCTACACAATTGTTCATCACAAATCAACAACAATGTATCCATGCATCTGCATAATTTTGATAAAAATAGAGTATAGCATCGGATGTACAGTTGTTGATTTGTAATGAACAAGTCTGTAGCATGTTTGAATACCTTTCAAAAACAAAGGTCTACCAGAAAACTGATTGATAGAGAATGAAATTATATTCTTAATGTTTTCAATTAAACAGATATTTATATTCATAACATATTCAGCAGAATCTGAAGCAAATGCTAATATTATAATTTTTAATTTTATTTGCTTTTCCGTTATCAACTTCCCAAGCACCAAGCCTTGCACTTACTCTAAGTTCCCAAGACGCATTATCAGTGCACATACTTATGTGCACTGCTTAAACATACTTTCATGAACACTGCACTGTCGCAGTACGTGACACACTAATTTGAATATCAACCGTAGGTTCATCACAAATCAACAAATAAATAAAAAAATAAATAATGGAGATTTATAGTGCCATATTCCTCCCAGATTTTTAAGTTCAAATTCGCCTCTGCATACTTTGTGGGTGATTACTGACCACTGTGGCCTAAGTAAGCTCCATTCCACACTAAGCATCATTTCAGGTTCTGCGGCAACCTCTAGGGGTGCTGAACCTTGATCAGCCAACATATACACCATTGCTTTCAAGATCAGGTTCCAAAAGTTTCATATGGGTTTACACAAGACAATTAGCAGTAAATTCCTTGTCCAAGAGAATTTCAAGCACACTCAAAATTTTGGCACCAGGAGGGTTTGAATCTGCTATTGTAAATCCATATTGTCCATTCCCATTCAGTGAGTATTATGTTATTACTTTCTAAGGAAATTTGGCTATCCATTAGGCCTAAAAAAATAATTGTTTGATTGGTGCAATGTAGATTTTTTTGGTTAATTTTTTAAGTCTATGTTTCACATAAAAGAACACAAAATATACGACACATATACAAAAACATCTTCACTTTATCTGTAACACATCTATTATTTGTCATTTTGAATGTCCTGGAAGCCATATCTCGGGCCCCCATGAATCGATTCCCACCAAATTTGGGATTTGGAGGTTTTTACCATGCTCAAAAAAATAAAAATATTTAGAGTCGGTGGTAAAAATAGGGTCGGTCGGGTTACGCCATTCAAACACAAATTTTTTTTAGGCAATACATGACAGTGAGTTCAGTGTTAAACACAGTGGATTAGTGTGTTGGAAATCACACGGCGATGTTAATACACACACACATCTAACAGCTTTACAAGATTTGGAATACTTAATGTTTGAATAGGGGTGTTAATTTTTCCAATGATGATGTTATTGTTTTTTGGTAATAAATTTACATTATTTTTGGTTTACAAATCACTCAATTTTGTTAAGAAACCGATTCATTGCTTAGCCTGTCATCTATCGAGGTGATCTGCTTTTAACCCTGTTGGCAAGGGGCATCCTTCAGTGAATGGCTCATGGAGTCATCAGTGGGAAGTGACGGCCCACATGTCTTTATAATAATATTTATCCTGAAGAAGTCAAGAGCTACTCCTGAAGAAAGCTTGACAGTTCAAAACTTGTCTGACGGCAAACCCGTTAAAATCTACCAATTATTATTGTATTCTTTTTAAGGTATTTATTGTGGACACAGAACCTAGAGGTATGGACAGGTACGAAATTCATAGAAATTTACAAAACAATTTGACGTGTACCTTTTATGAATGTAATTATTATGTCCAGTATTCGTGACAACGCAACGATATAAGTAACAACGCAATGACTGTTAAAGAGATGTACATCACCTACTGAATGTTGTAAACAACTTTGGATTAACACGCAGATAACAATGGGGATAACTCAAGTAGGTGCATAATAAAGGTTTTTTGTGACGTAGCATGGTACATCATTTACATATAGAGCATATTTGCTGCAATAAAGGGGTGATTTGCTGTAACAATCAGCTGAATACTGCAGCAAACCAACCCTTAGGGGTAGGCGCGCTTTTAGCCCATGAGTTTCACTTCCCATTCTCTCTTTCCCTGTTGTTCTATGTTTGCCATTTACCTGTCTTCTGCAGCTCTTCAAAGCAACTCTCGTCTTGTCGCTGATTTCATCCAGATCTTTGCGGTGTTTACTTGACAACTTCTTGCCCATTATTTCTCTTGCAACACTGTAGTCTAATTCATAGTACCTGAAATACAATAACAATTTTCTAAAATATTTTGTTGGTTTCAATTAGAAGAACAGAAAATACATGGATCAAATATTTTTTTTGCCTTAAACTAGACCATTTGCGGCCAATGACCAAAGGCGCAGACCTATCAGCACTTAGGTTGTGATATTCCCCCTTAACAGCTCCCCAATACACTCGGGTCGATGAGACAAGTGTGATAAAGTGATTTGCCCATGTTCACAACGTGTTGGCACTAGCGGGGCTTGAGCTCACAACCTTCCGATCATGAGTCCTGCTCTGTTCCGCTAGACCACACGCACCCACCAGTGTGATCAGGGCGATATAAATATTGATACAGTGTGACCGATGCTTTATTTCAATATCATGATGCTTTCAATATCATGAAGATTGAGATCATTTTTTAAACCCCTATTTATCCCAAACTCGACTAGAGATACTACCCATTGCATACACAATACACTCCATGATAAACAGATGCATCTTGTTTCCATCTAAATCCCAATGGCATCCATTCCATTGATTTAAATCTATCTTCTAATTAAGCCCCCGTAAATTGCGTCCAGAATATTCAAACAATCAAGCTTCTACCCACTCCGTGCGTATGCGTAATTCACAATTTAAATCATTTGACAAAGCTGACGCATGACAATCGTTATGACTGGTAAATTTTCCCCAGTGATAAGAACTTGGCGTAACGATTGCGGTAACAACCAATCACATCCAACTGCGTGAATTGCAGTGGGTCGCGTACAGTGCAGAGCACTACTCGACAACACGCGTTAATGAGTAAAAAAAAACAGTCAAAAGATTGACTGTAGATTCAGTGATTTTTGTGACTCACACTTCATGAATGCATGGGGAAATGGTTGAATTGATAAAACTAGGCTCCAAACTACATAACAGCAACAAAATTGGATTCATTTAAAGATAATTTGAACACAACTCAAATAATGAGAACCACACTTGTTCTGACTTGAAAAAAAAAACCACTCACTCAAACCATCAGAAAACACAAAATATTGAGAACAGTCCCAGACACTTAGGTCCAAATACACAAAACAGAACTAAGTTAGTCCCGAACTAAGTGAAATTTCATTCTTTGGAAAAATAACACTTTTTTAGGAAATACGTGAAAATGTGTGTTTTATATATATGCCTACCGTTATTTTGATAATTTTTCTGTTTTGGAACATATAGTCATGTTTTTCCAGAAGAACAACAAAAGAACAAACGTACTTTACGCAGAGTATATGAATACTAGCTAATTTGGAAGTCATGTCTGGACATTAATTTGTATTCCCAGCACAGAATGCACAATTTTAATACTGAGTGTTTTGAACCACTTTTAATTGATTTCATTGTGGGTGCGCCAGACATGATCAACATAGTGCATTATATGCATTGAGAGGAATTTGCATTTGATCAGAACTTTAGACCCAGTGAAGAACACACCCTTTATAATTTTGATCAACCCAACAAAACCACCCTTTATAATCATGGAATCAAGAAACCCACCCGTTTTACTTACTTTCATGATTTTGCAAACCCATCCTTTCTAAACCGTGGGTTACCAACTATATGCACTGACCCAAGACTGGAGATTTTACAGTGTACAATCCAAATTAATGACAAAAGGCAGCTATTGCAGATACAACTTTTTTGTGCTCACATGACCACTTACTTTTCAATGATAAGTTTTTGCATGTCAGGAGGTATCTGGAATAGAGGCTGGTATGCCAGCGTTGGTGGATTGCGGATGTGGTTCTCCATGGCGATGAAGGTGCGGTAGTTGTCAATGGTATCATTGCGTAGCATGTCTTTGTTCACACTCTTCATCTTGCTGGTCTTGTATCTATGAATTGTAGCATCTTGAACTGTGACAGATGAAATGTAACAGAAAAGGGTGTTTACAACTTGAGTTAGAATTACAGTTTTTATAAACTTATTTTCTACAGGTTGTAACATAAAAATGATATATATTTTTGTAAGGTTGAACCGATGGCTCATTACCTTACTGATACGGTATGCCGATGTTTTATATCTGTCACTTTGCCGATATGGTATCTGTTACCGATGTTTTAGTGCATCATTAGCTGATCCAAAAAGTGGCCTAGACTAGGGCTAGGCCACGCTTTTAGTACATCATCAGCTGATCAAAAATGTGGCCTAGACTAGGGCTAGGCCACGCTTTTAGTACATCATCAGCTGATCAAAAACGTGGCCTATAGACTAGGGCTAGGCCACTATTTTAGTGCATCATCAGATGATCAAAAACGTGGCCTAGCCCAGCTAGGCTTAAATCCAAACATCGGTAAAGTTCAACGGCAAAGACAGGTGATTTTACCGATACGATATTTTGCCGATAGGGTGTAATATCGGCCCGATACGATGGCCGATACGATGCATCTGTTCAAGCTTACATTTTTGTTAGCAATATCATGAGGAAAATACAAATATTAAAGTCACAAACTTTCCCTTTATATTATTTTCAACAGAGGGCAGCATTGTGAATTAAGGTTGACAACAAGTTACAGGGGGGTTGGGGAAATTAATTTCAAATAAAATTAATCCATCCATTGACCTAGATGTTAAAAATGAAAATAAAAACCAAATGTTAGGTTTCAGGTTATAACATAAATCAAACTAAATCCATTGGAGTTGGGTAATCCACATTGTTATTTTTACTTTTTTTTTTTGTTGAGGACTATGTTTCTCTTACAGTATGTTACTGATGATATTGGGAGGATTGACACATGATATAGCTAGGCTGTCTCCTCCTGGTTGATAATTGATTTAAAAAGGCCACAATCACCAAAGTGAAGTTCAACTTTCTTCAACACCTACTGATTTTATTGCATTTTTAGAAAGTACTTCCAACTAATAGCCAATATCCAAAACCATTCTTGTTGAACTTGAACACTGATAGCAAAACAGACAATAATTATTAAAAATTTATTATGTGTGCTTTGAATTTTCATTCTCAGGAGAATGAAAAATTCAGTGATAATATTTCTAGAAATAAATCACTAAATTCTGAAAATTTAAACTCTTTTGTACTAACGATATATTTTAGTGAACAAATCATGTTTTTACGTGTTTTCTAATTTTAAGCACTTTGTTAAAAAGTTATGGTACAAAATAAACTTGCAAAATTGTAACATTGAGTAAGGTGCTTATAACCATTCATCGTCCAAAGTTAAAAACATCAATTTTCAACATCAAAATTTGCACAAAATCGCTAAGTAAGCTTAACAATTACGGCAACTTACTGTGATATGGCCCAGATAACCCGGAAGTAACTGACAATTTTTCATCATTTCCGGGATCGCGACCTCGCGACCTCATTGGTACAATTTCCTGTTACTAGCGAAAATGCTACAAAATTGAATGTTTTTTAACACTTCTCTTTGAAATTTTTTGGGGTGGGCGTTTAATAGAGACTGGGCGTTTATTAGAAATAATACGGTACTTTGATCATGCATTAAGTTAATTTTAGGTGATTGTTAAACATAAAAATGATCAGGAATTTTCACAAACTGGTTTATGTTTAGTAAACTCCTTGACTACCATGGCCTATGCAAGAGCACATTTCCCACATTTTTCATGAAGAGAGTTGTACAAAATGAGACTTCAAAAAAAATTGCAAAATTGACCATTGAGTCAATGGAGCCCAGTAAGTCCATATTCATAGGTGGAATCTAGGCTAGTCCCTTTAATACCTGCTAGAGAAACACAAGCCAAAAAACTTCGTTTTTGGCTTGAGGCAAACTGTGTAGTACAGCCTATCACATAAAGGCCATTTGTGCATAAATTCAAAAATACAAATGGTACTTGAACAAACAGAAATGTTTTATTCCATATTCATGAAAGGAACCTTTTTGAATCAAATTTATGAAAATCGCACTGTTCTGATCGGAGAAATCAAACAATATGTCTTGTTTGTTTACAATGGTTTACATGGTTTGTTGTAAACCTACGTTAGGAGGCCCCAATACACCAGTACAACAAAGTTTAACTTTTGTTCAAAACTTTAATACAAATGCCTAATCCATGTACACCTACTTACTCTACAACTGACGGGCAATAATAAAGGAAATGGATGCATAGAACAAGAAATTTATCGCTGAACAAGGAATAACCTTTACTTTCTACATAGGTAGTATAAGATACCAGTCGTATTGGTTTTCCTAACTACAGTTTGTTGTAAACCTACATTAGGAGGCCCCAATACACCAGTAGAAACAAAGTTTAACTTTTGTTCAAAACTTTAATACAAATGCCTTCATAGAGAGCCTGTTAAATTTTGTGGAGTTAAAATAACCTGCAGGTCGAAATTTTTCAGTCCTGGAAATGTATTCCTTTAGTGGTCCAATAGGGTCTAGTTTCTCATCCTCTGTTGGTTGGAGAAAAACTTTGAAACCCGATCGTGATGTATCATTTTTGATACCATGAAATGTTACATAGGCACCTCCATCACTAAAATTCAACATTGTTTGTGGAGAAAACAAAGTTTGAAATTGTAGCAGTTTTACTTTCAAAGTGTAACGATTTTGGGGCTATGTCCGATGGCCTCGATCAACATCAGCAATAATGCAAGCAGTGTTCTCACTTTCAGTTTTTTCTGTTTTTACACTTGTGGTATCCTTATTGGACCACCGTCCAGTTAAAAACTCATGTTCATCGCCACTTGCTCGAGAAACACAAGCCACAAAACTTCGTTTTTGGCTTGAGGCAAACTGTGTAGTACAGCCTATCACATAAAGGCCATTTATGCATAAATTGAAAAATACAAATGGTACTTGAAAAAACAAGAAATGTTTTATTCTATATTCATGAAAGGAACCTTTTTGAATTAAATTTATGAAAATCACACTGTTCTGATCAGAGAAATCAAACAGAATGTTTCGTTCGTTTACATATATAGTTACCATTTTGTAAACATATCTTCATGCAAACATCATTTTTGTGTGACTAACAACTTCGGGAAGTGTTTATAATGTAAGTAAATTTATTATATTCTATATTCATGAAAGGAACCTTTTTGAATTAAATTTATGAAAATCGCACTGTTCTGATCAGAGAAATCAAACAGAATGTTTCGTTCGTTTACATATAGTTACCATTTTGTAAACATATCTTCATGCAAACATCATTTTTGTGTGACTAACAACTTTGGGAAGTGTTTATAATAAGTAAATTTATTATAAATATCCTTTGTCATGTTTGTGGAGTGTTGTAGTTGGTATCCAATGAATATGATCATTTTTTGGGATATTGGGTATGTGCAATTTTGACCGATAAATCTGTCCAACATATAACTATATGTTGGACAGATATAAAGCTTACATTACAAACTTGCGCTTAAATGCCCAT
>JXSR01S013828.1:28328-39964 GCA_000969725.1 Ophiothrix spiculata
TTCTACTTTTGACAATCGTTGTTTAAAATTACTTACATTTTCAGTACATATTTTCCTCTTATATACATATTTTTTATCTTGATTAGGTATATTTTTATAAGGACTACAGGTTCATAGAAGTTAAAACATATAGGCTAGTAAATCTAACCCATATATAGGTAAACCTGGAACAAATTGCAACAGAAGGTTTTTTGGTTTGATATTGTTACAAAAGCCCCTCTGAACATTATATTCAAAATTCGACAAAATCCGACACCGGGAAGTAGGCTAATTAGCATAAATCCAAAATGGCCGCCAAAATTCTCACCAAAATACTATATTTTCATTATAATGTCCTAAAAGTACCTTGTAAAACACTCTATGTTCTAAATTATTATTAAGAAATTGCTTATTGAACTATAGCAAATATATCTAACTCAAAATTATGTCATATGCATAATTAAAATTCAAAATGGCTACCAAAACGACCGTCTAAATAGCTTATTTTCATTAAAATTAAACAAAACAACCATTAAAGTGACTGATATCATAAATAATCAAAAGGAAATAACATTGAGGGTTGCAATAAGATCATATGTCCCCTAATTATATGGTAAGCTTGTATCACAATCAAAATGGCGTCTGTTCTTAGATTCAAAATGGCCGCCAAAATATGTTTATATGTGCAAAACTGGGTTAGAAGGACTTCAAAACAGTCAAAAACACCAAATGTTCAAAAATATTCAAAGGCAATTGGCTTTGACATAGCAGCTTTAATTCTTAAATAAGGGTGTTAACATGTTCAAATTCAATTTGGAGCCTGTTCTGAGATCCAAAATGGCCGCCATAGCACAACTTTATGCACAAAATGGGTTAAAGTGGCTTTTAAACAGTATCAGAAACAGCAAATGTTCAAACAAACTGATGGAAAATGACTCTTAGCATACATGTATAAAAATATCAAGTTTTGGTGGCTATTCTGGACCAAAATAGATAGATGTATGATGTAGCCTTCCTACCGGAATATGGCCTCGGCATTTGTCATCTCTTTGACTTTGTTTTGTAAATGCATAACAAGGTTATACAGAAATAATAACAAGACACAGTTATAAATAGCATAGCATTGGCAAATATAACATTTTATTATCATTCTAATAGCAACATTATACACTTATGAAATACATGTAAATATATTACTATTTAAAAGGTATTCACCTTGACTTACAATCTTTAGCTCTAGAGAAACAGAGACCAATAAAATATTCGATCATAAGTATTCTAAATTGAGACTAAAAGAAGTTTCTCAGATCTATACATAATTGAAAGGTCTGAACCTAAAACGGAGACGAACCCATCACAGTACCAAACGACTATTGGGTCTCAAATTCTCTCTTTAAAGGTTGTAAAATCATTTATCAATTACATATTGTATTAGTACTAAAAATGAGATTTCCTTAGCTTCTGAAATCTTCTTGGCGTATTTGTTTAAACATTTTTGACCGCAACCCTAGTAAGGGTCAGTAGGTCGCTAGATGATCGTGAGTTTACATGGAGCGTAAGTGTTACATGTATTTTTAACTTGGAGTTATATATAATTGCATTGCACATCATTTATATATGTATAATATGTAAATGACATCAAACATAAGATGTAATGCATGTAGAACAGATGAATTTGACACTTAAAATTAATCTCGGAAATTAATATGAATGTTGACAAGAACGTGTACTTGATGATCTAATGACATACAATGAACTTTATTATGAAAGTGCAAGTATTCACAGTGTGAATAAATTCGAGGTTTGTTAGTTTACCAACAAAGTTTCCTACAGTGTACGAAAGCAAAATACGTACTCAAACGCAAAGAAGCACGTAATTTTTGGTCGTTGCTACAAATTTTGTTAAGATTCTGAGAAGATACATAGTAACAATTGCAAAATAATTGTATTACAGAAGAGTAGATTGTTTAAACTTCTGCTGAATGATAAAGTTTGCCCATACTATATCAAAGTCGAAACTAATTTAACGAGATTGAGTGGATATACCAGCATTAGTTCAAAGTTCATAAAGATTCGTAACAACAATATATCTCAATTCATACTCGGCCTCCAAACAAAATTTTTCCTACCAAACATTTGGTCGTGACGTAAAAATGACGAGTGACTCCAAACAAAACAACTTCAATACCGAGTTCAGATTGCACATGTTATTGAATTGCCACATACATTGGACCAAATGTTTGCTACCCGTTCATAGTTTAAATTCGATGGCAAATATTTGGTGACGTCACGACCAAATGTTTGGTAGGAAAAAATTTGTTTGGAGGCCGAGTATGAATTGAGCTTAACACGGTAACAAAATGGCGTTCAATATTATCGTGAAAATGGTCATTGTATGTCATAATAGCTGCACATGTCGAGCGTGATCATTTTAATTCTTACCTCGTCAGAAAAAAAGTACTACATACTGTAAAGCACTTTAATTTCACGGCATTAAAATTTAGCGAATATGAAAACCCTCACTTTTTGGGTGCATTTTAATTTCACTAATTTGAATCATCTTGCTATTCAATGCTATGTTAACAGTAATTTTAGCGGCATTTTAATTTAGCGAATTGTGGTACTAGCAAAATTAGCGAAATTAAAATGCTAGCGAAATTTTCATGCTTTACAGTATATGTTTTGATTAACACGAAGTGCATAAGGCCAGGGGGTCCATATGGACCCTGGATTTTGTTTTTCGGGCATAGCGCGAAAAAAGCAACATAATTTGCATAAACTGGAAAATGATGGCACTGTTCAAATTTTGTTTTGTCCCTAAAACAAAAGAATTCAAACTTTTTTGAATTTTTTACTTTAGCAAAGCATTTGTAATTAGAGTCTGCTGTTATGGGCCAAATTTCACATTTTTGGCTGGAAATTGTTCGTAAAAATGGACATTTGATACGAATTAGATATCTAGCCGCCATTTTTAAACGGAATGATGGATTTTTTGTTTGTTTGTTTCATATGAATTGTGTTGAGCTGTTGAATGTATATATATGTACAGTTTTAAAGATAAATAATGTGGAGAACAAAAAATGACTTCCGCTGTAGTAATAAATTACTGAGAATCTTAAAACATATTCAACAGTATCATCGTGTGCGTAGCCAGGGGTGTGCGAAGGGAGCGTGTGCACACTGGGTTCCTGGCTACACGGGCGTAACCATTTGTTCTATCAAAATTTTGATAAAAGATTGCATTGTTTATTACCTACATGTAAAGCAAATATGATTTTCCAAAAACATTTTACGTTTTCCGGAAGAGCCCGACCATGCCACCATGCCCACTCCAAAAGCCTTTATTTTACTAATGTCAACAGCCATGCATCATGTTCATAATTTCTACAGGTAATGTTACGGAAAACGATACTACGTGCTGTAATACACCATAGGAAGGGCGTATGTATGGTATTATCATGAGTATGTGATGTCCCTCAGTGATTATGCAAAAATCTTGAAACTGCATGTACTTATTTCAGCAACCTAAAGGTGCTAAGATGGTGGAAACGCATTATTTCCTTACATGCCTCATAAAGAGATTGGTAATCTTAGAGTGTATACTAGTGGTTGGCGGTTAAATATGCAGACGTATAATGAAAATGGAGCGCCTTTGATATTTGACATCACGCTACTTGACTCATATTGGAGGAGGTATTTAATACGACGTACGTTTTGACGTATGCATGCTAGTCTCTGATTACACTCGAAAAAACGTTCGGATTCTAATTTCCACTTTGCATGCTTTTAACAAAACGAGACGGGTGAATGCAAAACAATCGATTCTAGTTTGCTCATTTTGAAGGGTAAATATTTTCATAAATGAAATTAGTTATCATTTTCTAAACGTGTATGGTTAATTTTAATTTACAACCTTCTAGCTGTCATGGCTATGGGTCAAAAAGCTGAATTTGAATTACAGCTAAATACTCATTTCTGTTGATTTAAGTCTGACAATTTTGAACTTTTTAGCTAGTATAAATTACGACTAATTCTGCACTTTTTTATTGTCACATCCGATATCCATGATATAAGCCAAGAAATCCAAAATTAGCCTTGCATTTATGATGCATTCGCCAGCTGAAACTCAATGTTCATGACTTCGAGTGATATAGGTTCATCAGCACTTGAGCATGGTGAAAACATATCGTAATACCGTATAATTCACCTTCCTGTAATCTTCGTACGTATTACAAGAAAACAAACTTTCATGCTCAGGTCCAGGCTTGTATAGTACCTATTTGATGCTCATAAGATTACACCTTCAATATTGCTGAATGCAGCCATCAATGCAGTGTCTTGTGTTAAGTATAATGTTACACAAAATAGCCACGGAATTATTATATTCCAATTCATCCAAAATGATGAGAGCTAAAGATAATTATACATGAATCACGTTCCTGTTTTCTCAATGTTCGACCTTGTCAGCATGTATAATATTCCAGACATTTTGAAATATAATCCTCACTCCTCTGTATGCAGTACTAGTAAAGGTCCATTTTGTATATAGTATATTATCCATATAGTATATATTATCCACATAGTATTATATTCCAAATGGTAAGATATACATCCAATGTTTTGCTACATTTTGTATTCAATATGATCCATCACACTGAAAATCAGGAAAATACGTTGAGTACATTAGCAGAAACAGCAATCACAAAACAACATACATTTCCATCTAAAACAAATACTGTATGTATACACTATGTATTATTTTATCTATGAATAGAACAATCTTCTTTTCCCATAATAGCACAAGCTAGATTCAACTGCAGAAAATATTATTCCATTTTGGAGTATAACAGAAGAACACCTGTGACACTTAGTCCTTTTCTGTTTCTATAAATGTATATTTGTATCCTTGAATCAAGTAATTCCACATAAATGTACATATTCAATGTATTCCAACATTTCTGTACAAGCAAGGTACAATCATGTTGCGAGAAATGTCAAATCCTGGTCGAATGATGACTGTCAGAAATAGTAATATCCACTATCTGGTGTACTGGTCACAAATGATACCAGATAAGTAAAACCACTCGATGCAAACCAGGTGTACAACAAGAAGCACACATACTGATATACTTTGTATAATACTGAAAACTTCACGGAAGAAATATAATCCAATCTTTGTGGAGCTATAATGTACTGCAAAATAGTTAACATACGAATACACGATGCCTGTTAAAACAACACATTTTAATATACTAGTCCTTTCTTTTCACAGTTTAGGAGCAAGGCTTTTTGAAGAAGCCATCGGGAGTAAAACTTTCTCTAATTGTTATTGTTAAGTCTCGCGCTGTCACATCAGTAACGATAATATGATCCAATATGGCGGCTTTAGGAGGACGCCATAGTTTGGGTTGCTCAGTAACCATTGAACGTTTGATAGATACATTCAACGGAGTTTCTCCATTTATGGCAGGTGCTGGAAGCTTCTTATTTTGCAAATCTGATGCTTTATCTCCATTTTGAACCACGGCTTGTTCTTTTTCACTGCTGCCTGATTTCTTTGGCACCCTTTCAGATGTACTTTTTTGCTGTTTTCGCACACTTTCATTTAAGTCTTTGGATTTGTGTACTTTTGTAGTTTCATCTTTTGATTTTTGAGCTTCAAGCTCAGTTTTTGCCGACGAAACCGAATTTGATAGTGGATTGGCGTTTTTTGTTAGTGATGTAGTATCTGGCGAGGTAGCTTTAGGAGATTTTGCTTTAGGCGAACATAATCTAAGTGTTAGTTCTTTCGTTGAATCATTTTTTGGTGGCAAAACTTTGAAAATAACTTTTGTAATTTCCTCACATCTAGCGATAACACTGTCCAGGCGATTTACTTTCGGCGACTTCGGCGAACTAGGTGACCTACATTTTTGCTTAGGTGAAGGCGGTTCACCTTTTGTTGACACCTTAGTTCCATTTGGAGAAACTGAAGAAATTTCTAATTTTGGAGGTGATAATGATTCTGGTTTACTTTCTTCAGATATCTTGTGCTCAGATTCATGTAAACCTTTATCTTTGTTAGCTGCTGCCAGTTTTTCTCGTTGTTTTGATTCCTTCCATGCCCTTAGACACACCTTTTCAGGTTTCTTAGGGACATCAGAAGTAGAGCTCACATTTGGCAATTTTTCAGTAGTTTGTGATCGCTCTCCGGATGTTACTTTCTTAACAACCTGATCAAAGACTTTGTTCTGATTTGCTGTTACCATATCATTATTATTGTTCGTAAATTTGTATGGATCATCTTCAGAATTACCATGATTACAGCGTTTTTCGCTACAATCCGATACACAGTCACTGTCATCAGTGCTTGGAGTATATTTCTTTGGTAAAAACGATGGAAACTTAATTGAGAGCGTTGCTATAGGTTCCTTGGTTAATGTCTTAGATGACGATGATGAAGAAGAAGAGCTTTTCTTTTTCTTATTCTTTTTCTTATCCTTACTGCGTTTAACAATTTTACCATTTTTGCTAGTCCTAATAATAGTTTTCACTAGTTTCTTTTCAATGCTTGGCTTTTCAAAAGTCTCTGATGTTGAGGCACCAGATACATCTTTGGTAACACTTGATACTTCCTTTTCGGTGGAAGACAGTTTCGTTTCAAGGCCATCTTTATTTTCTGATGATCCAGAGGAATCTTTTTTGTGTTTCTTTTTCTTCCCATGCCGATGACGACGACTTGATTTTGATTTGTCTTTTGATGACTTCTTATGTTTTTTACTACTGCTGCCACCACTGCTACTTGTTTTGGTACTGCTTGAAGATGATTTCTTCTTTTTCTTTTTCTTCTTCCTTTTTGGTTCACCATTTTCTAGAGTTGCCACTCCTTCTGACGATTTTTTAGAACTGGATTTTAACTTACTAGATGAAGATGTGCTTGATGAG
Source organism: Ophiothrix spiculata (assembly GCA_000969725.1). Classification (NCBI taxonomy): domain Eukaryota; kingdom Metazoa; phylum Echinodermata; class Ophiuroidea; order Amphilepidida; family Ophiotrichidae; genus Ophiothrix; species Ophiothrix spiculata. The sequence goes on from JXSR01S013828.1 coordinate 35,232, forward strand.
GACTGCTTCTTTTTCTTCTTCTTCTTCTTCTTTTTCGAGTGACCACTGGACGTCGAAGATTTTGACGATTCCTTAACTATCGGATTTGTAGTACTGGATGAAGAGACTTTTTTGATTTTTGTTGGTTTTTCACCAGATAATTTTGATTTGGACTTCCGTTTCTTTGATTTCTTTTTGGACTTCTTAACGGTAGAAACCGTAGTGCTAGTCTCATCTCCACATAATGAAGATGGTTTAGGGTCGATATTTTCCCCTGTGTTTTTTATAGCATCCTCATTGATATTGGAAGAATTATCGTCTGACTTTTCTTGTACTAGTTTTTTGCTTGCAGTATTTGATTTAACAGGCTTGCATGAATTTGACGGTTCAACATCCGCTTTATCTGATGTTGAAGCGCTCGCGCATTTTTCATCTGAAGAAACCGTAGATGCTTTGGAATCAGAGTCTTTTGTGGTCTCTACAATGGATTCTTTACCTTGCGATTCTTTGGTTTCCTTTGTATTAATACTATTTTGTAATTTGTGTGATTCAGCTACTGTTGATGAACTTTCACTGCTGTTTTCATCAGTTTCACTGCCACTAGGCAAGTCTTGCTTTGTCGTGTCAGAATCACTTGAACCGCTACTGTTATTATCATCAGAGGCGGAGTCGTCTTGCTGTGACGTCACCACATGCTCCTCTGCAGTACAATTTGATTTACTCTTTAATGTTGGAGTTGGTTGATCATCTGAGCCAGATGGGTCACTGTCGCCTGTGTCTTCCGTTTTAGATTCTTGTCCAGGAGAAGAAGGTGCGTCACCACCATTCTGTAAAATTAAATCAATAAGCAATAATTCCTCAATAAAACGCAATGAATAATAGATCTTTATAATCATAAAACTACGGTGGCCGTGCCACAATCGCTACCAAAATCTACCAATGGTCGTTACCCAAGAAGTGTTCTAAGGGGTCTGGCGGGGTCAGTCAAGGTCAAAGTCCATTTGAGGTCAAATCTTAAGCCATAACTCATTAATTGATTGCCCTACCTAGACGTATCCTCCACTATTCAACAGTCCTGAATTCGGTAGTGTCCCAAGGGGGCCAGTCAAAGTCTTTCAAGGTCAGAGGTCTTTTTGAGGTCAAATCATGAAAATGTGTCGGGTCATTTCAATGTCATGGTCATTATTCCTTTCCTCTTGAAAGCAATTGGGGCAAATATGGACCTCGAATAGCTGCCACCATTGAGTGTCTTGTGGGGGTTAAATTATAAAAATGTGAAGGAGATCAATAACAACCGGGGTCACTCAAATGTCACTTCAAGGTGGCGATTATGCTGGGTCAAGGTGCGAAGTCAAGGGCGCAGTTCACCAAAAATGGGAAGGAGAGACAAACTTATGTTATTTAAGGTCAGTCACGGTCATTTCAAGATGGACGTTCGCGTTCAAAGATTGCGAATTCAAGAAGTGCAGGTTTAACTAGCAGAAGCCGATACAATACTACCTAGGGAGCAAAACAGTTTTACCTGAAACGAGAAATTATTGTAATGTGTCCTATGTAGATGTGTTCTCTGGACCATAAGTAACATCACTAAAGGTGGACGCAATATCCATGATATCAGTCTCGGGGGGGGGGCTACTTACAGAACCCCTTTTCAAGCCTCCTCTTCCGCTCCCCAAGATGCTCTTTTCAAGATTATTTCAGTTCCGAAGACCCCATTTTCAAAGAAAATGACTCGAAAATTTGTTTTTAAGCTAATTTTGAGCGATTTTCAGCTCAAATAGTCGTATTTTTTATGGGAAAAGGCAGTTCTTGATACCTCATTTCGGGAAAAATCAGTTCCATAGACCTTATTTTTGACCAAAAATCCGTTCCGCAAGACCCTATGTTGGATATCGTAGATCTCACATACCTATCAAATTTTCGAGTGCCCCCCCCCCCGGGATATCAGTATGTTGCATGGGACCCTGCAGGAGGGGGTAACTTAGTCATTGCAGATTTGCAGGGGTCAAATTTGAAAATTTGTTAAATCGTGTTCCTCTCAACCACGTTCCTCTCATCATAACGAACAGAAGAAGTATACTTTGACCCATCTCTGATGAATGCTTCAAGAGTTATATCCCAAAACATTTAAAGTCATCTACCATGGATCATGAGATGGACCTATGGGAGTTAACAACTTCAAAAGGGTCCGATTTTGATCTGTCTATACAAAGTAATATTTTCCAATATCTACGATCAACCGTTGCTATGGTGACAGGTCGACATAAAGGATTTTTTTCTGTTATTTGCACCAATTACAAATAAGGAATTTTGCTTGATACCATAGAAACGATTGATTGAAGACGTTGGAAAATATTACTTTGTGTAGACAGTTTTGCAAGATGAACATTTTGAGACCAATTTAAACCAAATCTGACACTTTTAAATTGCCTCTATCCCATAGGTCCAACATGTGATCCCTATAATTTTCTTGCATGTTTTTGTTTTTGGATATACATGTATCTCAAAAAAACCTTCATCAGACATGTCAGTGATGGGCAAAAGTATACTTTTTCTGCTTCTTTTTTTAATGAGATCAACACGTTAGAATGCTTTAAACAAAATTTGACCAATTTTGAAATTTGACCCCTGCAATTACTATAACCCCCTCATCATGCTCATACAGGGTCCCATGCAACAGATTGATTTTTGTCTACCCTAGTGATGTTAACTATGGTCCATGGAAACTATATAGATAGGACACATTAAAATAATTTCTCGTTGCAGTTTTGCCCAAAATAAAGTTGTTATATCGCATCATAATTATGTGATGGCTTATCCCGAAAAGTGGGATTTTGCGACAGAACACTTTTCAAGAAACTAGTGAAAATAGGCAGCAGAATATAATAAACAATAATAGCGTCAAGGAACATATCCACTCATCAAAAAGCGCTCATCATAACACAAAAAACAATTAACTGTAAAATGAATTAAACACTTAAAAATGTCTCTGTCATAAGCTGTGTTTTAGCAGTTTCTTAAAGCAAGTAATAATGCGGCTTTTATAATGCGCAAGTAAAGAAAATAATAACAATTTCCAGCAGATTTTCTGTTGCAAACTTTGATCGCCTTGGATCAAGTGTCATTTTATTCTTAGAAAATGTTGTAACAGATGAAATGATAAAATCAAAATTGATATTATCTACAAAATTCCCCTTTCAGGTTAGCCATCACATATCATATCATATCATATTATATCATATCATGTCATATCATATCATATCATATCATATTATATCATATCATATCATATCATATTGCAATCAATGTGGCCTTATACATTGGTCTAGTATAGCAACGCAATCAATTAAAAATGTTAAATATATACTAGTATACAAATATTAACTGCTTATGAGTGTGATGGTGAAAATATACCATCCCGAATTGAAAGATTGATTGTGCCATTTCACGAGCCGAAAGGCGAGTGAAATGGAACAATCAATCTTTCAATGAGGGATGTTATATTTTTACCATCACACGAATATAAGCGGTTAATATTTGTTTTATATAACTCATCTACAGATTCTAGTCATTTGATAACACATTTAAACAACTGTACTTACCCATTATAATGTAGCAGAAAGTAGTAGGTCCCTACTGTACACTGTAGTTTTTATATACTATCAAACGGATGAAAGTGATAGAAAAGACTATCAAACAGATGATTGTGATAGTAAAAATAACAAATGGTCATGTGTTACAATCTTACAAATCAAATGACTAGAATCAATGGATGAGTTATATAATACTTCATTATTATAAAATAAGTCATTCGAGTTGAAAAATCAACACACACAAAAAAAAACACCGGCAAATAACATACTCTGAACATACCTCAACAAGTTTTCTCTTCCTGTTCTTCCTCTTGTCTGCGGTAGTTGAGTCTTTCTCTTTACCCCTGTGATAAAAATAAAATCCGTATGGAACAGATAAGTGCGAACTGTTGATAGAAAATACATTGCCCCCGCACACTTAACACGAACTGAAGTAATAAATACGCGCCATGTTGATTAATTCTTTGCATGCTATAATAGGTTAAATAGTTTCTCTACTTACTTATCGCCATATTGCTCCAACAAACGTGCATCGAGTATGTTATCTTCCGGTTCCCACGTACTGTATCTGTAGGGCAAAGGGATATTAGTTGTAAATACAGTTAATGACGTACTACTAGTATATAAATGCCCGGATGGTACTTACATTGACAAGGTATACGTATATGTGATGGCTCACCCTGAAAGGGGGGACTTTGCAAATGATATCAATTTTGATATTATCATAAGCTTTAAAATGACACCTTATTTGTTGAAATTGATCAAGGCAATCAAATTTTACAACAGAAAATCTGCTGAAAATTCTTATTATTTTCATTTTTTTTGCTACCTATTTTCACCAGTTTCTCGAAAAGTATTTTGTCGCAAAGTCCCCCTTTTCGGGGTGAGACATTACATGTGCCTGCCTTTTGGGTGCCAGGGTTTTCACAGATTTGGTGTAGCGATCGGGTGGTTTTGGTCTCAGATCCTCCATGCTCAGATTAAAGCATCCAATTATTGAAAATTGGGTGCTTTTCGAGGAAAACTTGCAAAAAGCACCCAGTTTCAGTAAAATTGGGTACTTTTCGATTAAAATTGGTATATTGATATGGGTATGTTTTTGAGCCAAAAGTAGGTAGGCCGAGATGGTCAGTTTTTCAAAGTCCGGCAAGCACATACACG
>JXSR01S013828.1:56581-74844 GCA_000969725.1 Ophiothrix spiculata
GTGGTGGTGGTGGTGATGTTGTTGTTGTTGTGGTGGTGGTGGTGTAGTGGGGTGGTGGTAGTGGTGGTGATGATTGTTGTTGTTGCTGCTGTTGTTGTTGTTGTTGAAACTGATAAAAATTAAAAATTTGTTACGTACCAACGATAATATCGGTCACGGTCCGAATTATTGGCGATATGATACAAGATCGTATCATGGTCATGCTCACATGTAAATTACGGTATCAACAATACATGTATGCTAGGACGACATGTCAAGCATGTAATGTAGACTATTACCCTCCAGGCACTAGAATGTCTTTGTTTGCAAAGTTAGAATGCTGTGAACATGGTGAACACAACAGACCAGGGCCCTGTTTCTCTTGCGTTTCTCCTGAAGCCATACTGGTAGTCATTAAGGCGTCATTAAGGTGTCATTAAGGCGTCATTAAGGCGTCATTAAGGTGTCATTAGGTGGCATTAAGATTATATAGGCGGGGTCTATGTCAATCAAATGTGCAACCATGCGCAGAACATGTGCGCATGGGAATTCCAGTGACCGTGTGTGTGACTTGAAGTCTATAAGCTTAATCAGCACAGGTCAGCCGAATTCAAATGGAAATTTCACTCTTTGTGTCGGTGAGCTTATAGTACCATCAGCCAAAAGTTGTTCAGAATTAGTTTATCTAATGATTTATGGGTCTGGTTCTATTTATTTTTTCACTTTTATTGCAATTCATGAGAATTCTCGGAAATTTTTTGTTGACAAAATCAGCTAAAATCGGGCATACTAATGAGCTTGTACGTGATTGGTTGATTGGTTGATTGATTGTGACGTCAAATTACAAATTTGCGCTGAAGCTTCATTTTTTCCGTTGGCAAGGTATACCAGATTCCTATCCCGAATCTATCTATTATCCCTGAACAGACTTTGAACCCACACACAGAACCTGCAGTGTGATATACTTCAAGTTCAAAGTGTTTGGTACTAAACGCAGTTTGATTGGAATACATATCAGTACAGTGTTCCCGCTAAGGATTTTGACTTTGCGCCAAAGCGACATTTAAGAAAAAAATACATCTCGCAAGTGCCAATTTCGGAAAGATCACCTAAAAAATGAGAGTAATTTTGAATATAATCTTGAATAAAACTGAAATAAATGAACGTTGTGTATAACCAAACCCTGTTTTTGACTTTTTGTTTTGGGAATTCCTTGCGCCAATTTGTTGAGCTTCTGCGCCAATTTGGCGACATGCGCTAATAGCGGGAACACTGATACATAAATAGTTGTTTAAAACTAAAATCTAAATCAATAGAACCAGAAAGGTTGAGACCCGGAGTTGAGAATAAAATGTAATCATAATATCATGGAGATAAAAACACATCAATTTCAGTACTATCAGAGCAAATTTTTTTGTTAGAAATAATGTTTTAAAACCCCCACATTATCTTTGAAAACTTGACCAGAAAACAAAACTATCAATAAATTAATATATTAGATCCAAATTAAAAACAAGCGGGAAAACAAGTAATCAAAACTAGATACTGACTGAAATGTCGATATCATATGGATTTAATTGAAACTCTATTGTTCAGTCACTGAGTTTGATAAATTATTAATATGACGCGAAAGCATATACTCCAATTATTTACCATTTCAATGCTGAACCGCATTGTATTATTCAGGGCAGCAAATTGCGCGGGAGCGGGGAGCAAAGCTCGCATGAAGCAACAGAAGAAATTGAGGAAATTGTGCCTTCATGAGAAAAAAATAAATACTAGCTGATTGAGGAAACTTTGAGCTTCAATAATTCGCTCCTCAGGAAAAAATAATAATTTCATGCCATGTTGTATTTACATCTTCTGATTGTTTGATATATCTCTAAACTTTAATAATTGGTATTAACCATAAAAAGTAGCTGTTAAATCGAGTTTTTCATGAAGCGGAGATCATGTGCTTTTTTGACTTTTTAAGGACATTTTCTCTGAGAATTAATAGTCAGTATAGTTGCAAACTGTGCAATATCAGAATATTTTTGCCATAGATCTGATTGTTTGCCAATTATTGTTATCGTTCTGCGTTTTAATAATTGCATCTGTGGCCAGGCCCTATCGTGTCCACTATGGTCGACCAACGCCCTTGTGAACGCCAAGCCCGTCTGCACTGTGACCCGATGGCCATGGCACTTTAGTACCCGGCCTCAGCGGGCGTTTTACTGCCCATTGTGCATGCTTGTAAACATATGTTACACGGTGGTAGTCACAGAGGCCAACCCGTATTTACTCACCGTATAAATAAGCAGTACACGTTTTATAGCATTTGATAACTATGAGATAAAATTTTTGTGATTGCAACTTGGTAATTTTAATTGAATAAATGATAATTGGAAAAGGGCAATAAAGTGTTATATTTTCTACATAGATTTGTTTTCGATACCCCAATCATGACAACGGTTTTATCTTGATGGATACAACTCTATAGATAAAGAAAATTCGATACAAAATTAAATGTAAAAAATGAAAAACATCAAAATTCACGGTTTAACCTCAAGTTGAATACTCTACATACCTATTATGTAAAAGGTTCGGATTCGAAGCCTGTAACAGCAGTTGCTATGATTTGCAATATTGCTTTGTTGAAAGAAGCCATATATTTCAGGCCTGTACTTTTCGACTACCATAATCTATGATAATGACAAATGTAATTGGCACGAAAACAATCATATTATATCATTTTATTATTCATGTTATTATGATTATGTCGTTTCATTTTCCTACCTGTTAAATTAATAAGAGAAAAGAATAAGTTTATGAAGGATTGTTCAGAACTCTCTGCAATCATTACACTCTTAAAATGAAAAGAGTGAACAGTCACTCTTCTTAGAGTGATTTTTTTTTTTCACTCCAAAAGAGTGACATTTCACTCTTTTCGAGTGAAATTGAACGGGGTTTTCACTCTTAAAGAGTGAAATGTCACTCTTATAAGTGACCAATCTTGAAAAAAAATGACAATTTTCACTCCCTCAAAGAGTGAATTATAACTCTATAAGATTGAGTGACATTTCACTCTTTTAGAGTGAAACCCCGTTCGATTTCACTCGAAAAGAGTGAAATGTCACTCTTTTGGAGTGAAAAAAAAATCACTCTAAGAAAGCTCTTTTCTTTTAAGAGTGTATGATAATCGTGTAACCTGACAACGGTATAAGAACTTCTTAATATCTAGGGTTGATCCCAAGATCAAAAGATCGAAGACCCTGTGAGTTTTTTCAGTTATACACCAGAATAGTTGGGTTGGTCAGTCGATATATTTTTTTTTTTTCAGATTAACCATGTTCACTTACTCGTTTCTTATTTTTAATACTCATCTGCTAATATCATATGTGCACATACACACAATGTTCAAATTGTTGAATACATGTTAATTTTTAATGTTCAAATGAATCTACATTACAAGCAACTATATAGATTTTAACATAAAGTGAAAAAAAAAACCACATTTTTTCACAAATGTAAAGATAAGAAGAAAAACAAATTTTCTCGAATCCCACAAAACAAAGGGCCAACATTTGGTGAGTATTTCTTTGTGTCAAGAAAATATGGCATTTTGGAGTACAACCAATATGCCCCTCATGAGCTATCAACTGTCCATATTTCAGGGATCAGTTTAAAGAAGAAATAAATCGAATTTTTGAAAAAGAAAATCAAATGAAAGGCAAAGGAGAAGTACAACGATAATATAAGCATATATAAGCAATTAGCTTGTGTATATTAGAGCGCAGTTTCATATCCATAGTATATTTAGACACCAGGGGAGTTCGTATGGAATACTACGGGAAATTTTGAGACGATGTAAGAGGAAAAAACAGAAACTTGCAGAAATATTCACTGACTATTAAATCGCGAAAACATATGTTAATTCAACAGATAGCAGATGAAAACATCTGCAACTCTACCCAAAGTAAAAACGCAGTATGTAATAAAGCATAGCAGATACTTTCTATTAGCATGCAATTTTACTTCAATCCAATCCCATGCTAAAAGGTTGTATGTACATATGTTTAATAGTGTAGATACTGCCTTTAGTTATGATAGAGAATTGATCATCTGCTCACTTTTGCAGGATTTCTTCAAGGGAAAAGGAAGTAGCTTGCAATGTATCTGCAATGCACATACTGCGTTTTTCCTCTGTAGGGCAGAATTGCAAACATGAAACGGGTGGTGATAACTTAGCAAAACAAGGAAGTAGATGATTTAACGGCGATTGGATGGACCTGGATTATATGTGTGATCGGAAAGGAAATAACATAGTTGGAAGACAAAATGACATCGAAAGGTTCTCTGCACTGTTGGCTTGTATTTCGGTTAACGTACCAAAGCCTCATTAAATTTGGCTTGGAGATAATGGTTTCAATGACGTTAGTAAATTCCCGTTATACAAAAGTCTTAAAATAAAGCTAACTTGAAACCACTTTGTACATGTTGCATAAGTTGGAGGATCACATATAGATGTAAAAAAACAAAAATTGCAGTACTCATATTGATCACTGATGTTGACAGTATGATTAACATGATTAATGATGACCAATTAAGTAAAAAAAGTAATCAATGTCATTTTGGATAGTGTATCATTAGAAATGGTAAATTCTACAAAATTTCTTGGTGTTATTATAGATGAAAACCTTGCTTGGAAGAATCATACTGAGATGCAATATCGAAAACAATATCTAAAAATGTTGGAATGCTAACTAAATTGAAACATTATAATATTACCGTATGTTCCTTATATTGTACACTGGTTCTACCGTATACTAATTATGGCATTTAAATCTGGGGCAATACTTGTAAAATATATTTAGATAAAATTCTCAAGTTATAAAAGTGTGCTATCAGAACTGTTTCTCATTACATTACGGGCCACTATTCAAAAAACATAAAATTCTGAATGTAAAGTATGATGCTTTTAAACTTGAACTGGGAATCTTTATGTACAGGCACCAAACAAAACTGCTTCCATTCCAGAAACCTAGTGCCGAGTACTTTTGTTAACATAACAAAATCCATAACTATCAAACAAGAAATTCACAAAATTATATAATAATGTTTTGATGTCTATGTTATTATTTTATTATATTGAAATAAATTGAAAATGAAAATTACGTTTCAGATGCAGTTTGGGTAGTGTATAGACAACACGAGATTTGATGGCTGTAGCACTATGTTAAGGACACCGTCCCTTATGTGCATGGTATAACATATATGAACTAACATATACCCTTAAGTTTAAAGAATACACTAATCCATACGCCTTACTTTGCTCACAACAACAACAACAACAACAACCCTTAAAGGTGTGTATTCCGATCATTTTCAATCACTAAATCAATTGGAGATTTTGATACCACATGAAAGCGCATATTTTTGCTCATAACTCCTGTAAATTTTCATACCCATACTGTTTCATTAAAGAGATATGGTCAAAAAATTGATGAATTACTGAAATATTTTGTTAACAAAAATAAATATCCTATATGGGCCACTCTCAGACACATTTTTGCCTATAGCATTAATTTGGCTCAAAGTACTATGCAAATGAAACTTTGCAATTGCTAGGTGATGAACCTTCGTTAAAATATGGAAAACGTGTATGTTAGATTTGTCACCAGATCGGAAAACCAACCTTTAAATAAATAAGTTTGACATATTTATAGAGGATAGCCTCATCAGTGTCTAGGAAAACTGGAGCGCTTGGAGGAAAACCCGCGGAAACAAGTTTGGACTGACCACCAATTACACATACAGCACCGAAACCGGGGATCGAACCCACAACAGTTCTGGTCTCGTTGGTGCAAAGCGAGGGAATTACCGCTGCGCTGCCTGCTTCCCCATGCTTCCTTGAAGCATCCATATACGTAGATGTGATGAAATAACAGCTAGTGGACATGAATTATATTACTCTCAGTTTAACAGAGATTTTATATTGCATTCCATTATTTCTTAGCTTTCGACTAGAGGGAAAATGCACTACAAAGAAAATGCTGCTGTAAAATATATATTCTCGTGTCTATACAGTTTTCCCCTAGAAATCGCGATATATCAGTGATATACACGGTTTATTTGCTCATATACATGATATAGTTGGAATAAAAATATTTTAACCACTTTTTTATGTAAAGGTCAATATATGATGAAAATATCTGGAAACTTGTGTTGCTTTTGGTCATATTTGATAGGTAATCTTGTTGGCTGTGAAATGGAACTCCGAATGTGATCAATTTTCTCATTTACTGGTACATGTGCTGGTCAAAAACGTGATTTTTAGGTCTAATTTGATTTAACCCCGCCTTGTTCAAGGTCACTTCTCTACTCAAGTTGAGTGGTCATATGGAATGTTTATCTGTAGTAGAGTGATAAGCAGGGGATTAAATGTCTTTGTAAAATCAAATTTGACCTAAAAATCACGTTTTGACCCATTTTTGTTGTTGCCTCCTTACCAGTACATGAGAAAATTGATCACATTCGGAGTTCCATTTCACATCCAACAAGATAACCTATCAAATTTGCCAAAAAGCAACATAAGTTTCCAGATATTTTCATCATAAATTGACCTTTACGTAAAAAAGTGGTAACAATATTTTTATTCCAACTATATGAGCAACCGTGTAACAGTGTAATAAAGCTTGAACATGTTGAATGCAAGTCATTATGATCATGATTATGTTGCCAATCCACGGATGGTATCTATAGCAGAACTCAAGAGCAGAAACGTAACAACATAGTCTCTCGGTGACAGCTCATACCTGGCAAACATTTGGCAAACGGTCTATATTTCCTTCTCGCCCATTCCCTCTGATACTGTAAAAGATTTTCTTGTCAACTTGTTCCTGGGACGTGCCATCTGCAGGCCTATGCTGTACATGTACTGTAAATAACAAATTATTTTATATTATACCGGCTGTACCCCGATGTAATTTCATTTTAAAATATTATCTAAAATAAAAAGTTTACTAATTTCAAAGTTTTTGAAATTTGTGAGTAGAAGAATATCACAGCTTTATTATCTGAAATTTTGCAATACAAGTTCTAAACATCAGAATTTCATGGGTGTTTTTTCTTATTATGAATTTAAAATAACACTCTCACCATTTCTTTAAAGTTTCAGCTCCAGTGCATTTTGGTTTTTTTTTTCCAAAATGTCCGCAGTGCACAACCACAAACCCGCCCAACCCTGAACTTTGACGGCTTATCTTACCCCTTTCTGTGGAAGTATCCTCCATTTATTTTCATCAGAATGACCCGGGGGTAACTGGGTATTCTGACCGGGTAACCACCCGCGTTACCAAAAAGGTGAGACCTGGACAGATCTCGAGCAAGATCCCACTCGAGACTTACAAATTATATAGGGTATCAAAATCGACATGGTACTCTGTAAGTCTCACATAGGGTATCAAATTTTGCTTCCACGCCTCTGATAGGATATCAAACTAAGAGAGAATGGTTGAATTAATGTATTTGGTGTCTTAAATTGCCAATTTGGCCACCTTCAACTTATTTCTTGCAATATTTAACAAAATAAGATAAAAATCAAAAATTTGGCAAAACCGAACATGGACATTGATTTTTAGATTCTAAAAAGTAATTTTGTTCCAATTTTTACAAAACAAATTTTAGTAAGTTTCGTTGTTCCGAGTAAGTAAATTTCTGGTTACCTAGATTTAAAACTTATTTTAACCCAGATGAATGGGAGTATACAATATAAAATTTTAGTTAGGCTTTTCACAAATTTTGGCGCCAAAAATGCATATTTCGGCCCTTATTCGAAAATCGTAAGATTTTGTCAAGAATAAACATCACCATTTAGTCCTTGGGCCAGGAACTCAAAAAAGGGGTTTTGCTTTCCTAAAAGGGGACCAATTCTAGCAATGCTTTTTGGATAGGTACATGTCTCAGGTATATGAAATGCCATGCTAGGAAATTCGTGGGAGTAGCTTAGTCTCAAAATTCAAGATGGCCGCCAAAATGGCCGCCAAAATAGCATATTTTAATTAAAACGACCTTAAACAACTAGTAAAACACAAAATACCCAAAGTTATCATTGAGAAATGACTTCTTGAGCTCTAAACAATACATTTGGCTTAAAACCATGTTGTATGCATGTTTCAAATTCAAGATGGCTGCCAAAATGGCCGCCAAAAGGTCGCTAAATAGCACATTTTTATGGAAATTTAAAGAAACCGCCATAATAACACTTAATATCATAATTTATCGATAGAAAGAAACATTATGGTTACCACAAGATCATATGTACTCATATTTTATCATACATGTTTTAAAAATTCAAAATGGCGCCCAAGATGATTTAAAAAATGGCCAACATGATGTATTTTTGGGGTTCAAAAATGTCTTGATGTGACATAAAAAGGGCAATAAAAATGAAATATTCAATATAATCAATGGAAAATTAGTTTAAGGGTTACACCTGAACTATTTTCCCCGATATTAAGAGTAAATCTATATAAGAACCACATGATCGGCGGAAGAAGGGGGTCGGCAATTTTTGTTCATATTAGGCCTGTGACATCCCTATGACTCACTCTTCATCCCAGTGCACTGAAAAAATCACAGTGTTTCTAGATATAAAATAAAGAGTAGTACAAAAATGCATAGTTTCATCCTTGTTTCCTCACCTTCAAAAACATGTTCTTGAGTATTTGAATTTGCTATTCTTTACAACCTAGATATTTCGAGCTAATATTTTTATAACATGTTATAAACATAGTCACCTTTATTATAACTGTAGATAATAATAGCAGTGTTTCTATATTTTGAAAAAAACATGTTTTATTTTTCAAAAAAATCATGTTTTAGGCCAAAATATGTCATTTTTGATGTTTTTGTTTCTCTTATGGTCAGTAGTTATACATTTAAGTTTTATTGTGGTTGTAATATTTAATGTTGGGCCCACTATAATCAAAAATAAAATCATTGTATTCTGGCTGGTTTATACTAGAAACACTTACAAACTTGTACCGTCCATTGAATACATATTTATACACTGTATACTTTGGGGTACCCCTCCCCCGGAAACCGAAAATGAACTTTTAGATTATGTAATTAGCTAGCTTGAGATCTCCTCTATCCATGCATACCAAATAAGCACAATTGCACAATGTAGTATTTAATTACAATACCCGAAAAAAATGCCCTATCAAAAATTTGGCAATAAAAAGTATATCACTCTTCCATGCAGATTCTTGCTTGTATTATGATAAATAAGGAAAACAAACTGAAATGGTTGTTCTTTTGCTTTAAAATGTCATAACTACCTAAGGCATTGTTCGATTCTTTTCTTTTTGGTAACAATTGAAAGAAGATATCTTAAACTACAAAATAATTCTGATAAGAGCATAAATTTGAAGTTCACGGGGGGAGGGGTGCCCCTTTATTTATATGCGTTGCATGTGTATAATGGATAATATAAGGTTTCGAGGTGTTTCTAATATAAAGAAATTATAATACAATAATTTTATTTTTTATTATGAGGGGCCAAATGGTATATATTACCAACAAAATAAAACTGCAATTCAAAACTGCTGACCAACCGGAAAATGGAGCATCCAAATTCTCTGGTTTTGACCCCCAAAATCAAATTTTTGATAATAAAAAGTTTTGTTTTTTTCAGAAAATAGAAACACTTTCATTTTTGTACTACATATCATGAAGGTAATTCTATTACCAACTTGTAAGAAAAATATTAGCATGAAATATTGACACTATGATGAATGACAAATTTATATATTCAAAACCATGCATCTGAATGTGAAGAAAACTTGTCAAAACTATGCAATTTTTGTAATACAATTTATTAAATATCTAGAAACACTGTGATTTTTTAATGCTCCCTGTGCATAATGGTTTGTCTAAAGGTAATCACTGACTTCATATGAAATGAATTTGCCGACCCCCTTCTTCCAAGATTTTCAGAATTCATGTGGTTTTTAAATAGATTTACTCTTAAGTTGTTAATATGCGTTAGATAAAAAATGACACCCACTGTAAGGTCCAAAATGGACTCCAAAATACATATTTTTGTACAAAAATTGGGTTATTTATATAAAAAAGGACACGGAAACAAGAAATTTTCAAAATAATCTATGGAAATTTGGTTTTAGGGTTACAGCTAAACCATTTGCTCCAATATTATATTGTTAATATGCTTTAAATAAAAAATGACGCCCATTGTGAGGTCCAAAATGACCGCCAAAATACATATTTTTGTACAAAAATGGGGTTATTCACATCAAAAAGGGGGTTTAAAACAGGGAATATTCAAAAGAAAATCTATGGGAATATGGTTGTAGGGTTATAGCTGAACCATTTGCTCCAATATTGTGATGTTGTTAATATGCTTTAAATAAAAAATGACGCCCATTGTGAGGTCCAAAATGTCCGCCGAAATACATATTTTTGTACAAAAATGGGGTTATTCCCATCAAAAAGGGCATTAAAACAGGGAATATTCAAAATAATCTATGGAAAATTGTTTAAGGGTTACGGCTGAACCATTTGCTTCAATACTATGTTGTTAATATGCTTTAAATAAAAAATGAAGTCTATTGTGAGGTCCAAAATGGACACCAAAATACATATTTGTGTATAAAAATTGGGTTATTTACATCAAAAAGAGCAAGAAAATAAGAATTATTCAAAACAATCTATGGAAAATTGGTTTAAGGGTTACAGCTAAACCATTTGCTCAAAAATTATACAGACTGTCCACGAATGATTTATACCCGGTTTCAAAAAATCAGAAAAAATATTTAATCATAATTTTTCATAAAACCAACAACTTTTCTACAATTTAGTGGATAAGTCTTCTACATTTTCCATAAGTTTCATCAAAATATCATGCTTCACTGCTTTGTGCGATGGGGTAATTGAAAATCGATACAAAGGTGGTTTTGTACAAATAATCATGCAGGTATAGTACTTGTAATATGCACACTTACCAATTTGTAAAGTTAATGAATACAACTTGACCAACTCCAGATCTTCTTTCCTTGCCTTTGCAATTTTCTATGATCTACTAAAAGCATTAACTTGCAGACTTCTGAATCTCTTCCTACTCAGAATAGCAAGTCTTAATCAGATATGGAGCAGGACACTGGCGGGCAAGTTGAGGAATAACAATTCTATTTTTTTCGTCAACATACCATCGCGCGTCGATGACAAAAACTGGTCCTAATATTGAGTTATTATCCATAATACCCATAAAAACTTCTATGTTCCGGTTGTCATTGGAAATGGCAAATGTGAAGTTTCTAGGTGGGTTTCCCTTAGGTGTGTACCATCTAACATGATTTGTACCTTTCATTATGTAAAGCTGTTCAAGCGTAACCGGACCAAAATCGTTATTTCTTTCTCCAAAACAAACTTCACATCCGTCACAGTAAGTCAATAATTCTTAAATTGTATTTTAGGTTTTAAGTTTGGAAAAGTAAAAGAAGGTTTTAGTATAGTCAGTTTTAATTAAAAGTTAATAATTTCTCTGATTACAAATTGAAAAATATACCCTATTTGGAAAAATCTCTTTAACTTTTCACAGGAACATGCGATTCGAAAAATTCAAAATTCTTCAGAAACTTAAAGACTTGTTCAATTTGAAAATTAACAAGATTTGACTAAACCGTACCCACTGGTCCATAAATAAATCCGATAGCCGGGTATAAATCATTCGTGGACAGTCTGTATTGTTAATATGCTTTAAATAAGAAAAAATACACCCATTGTGTGGTCTAAATTCGCCGCCAAAATACATATTTTTGTACAAAAATAGGGTTATTCACATCCACATCAAAAGGGACATTAAAACAGGGAATATTCAAAATAATTTATGGACATTATATATAATATTATGTTGTTAAAAATGACACCCATTGTGAGGTCCAACATAGCCGCTAAAATGGTGACAAAGATATTTTTAATGTCTAATATCATGAATAGTCAGTAGAAAGAAACATTGGGGGTTTCAACAAGATCATTTCTTTCTCAAATAGTGTACTTCATGTTATTTAAAATTTAAAGTGGCGCCCAAAGCAATCTACAAAATAACCGCGACCGTCAAGGGTGCTTTTTGACTAACAGTGACATGTAACAAGGGCATTATATAACATATTAAATATTCAAGATAATCAATGAAAATGGCTTTCAGATACAGCAAATACCATTAAGTTTTTAACACGTCTAAAATCCAAAATGGAACCGATTTACTCTAAATTACAAAACAGACACCAAAATACATTTTCCACCTTAACAATTTTGAAATAGTAGCTTTAAACCAACATTGAACTAATGTTGTCAATGGTAAACCAATGAAAGGGCTGACATTTAAAAATGACCAGACAATTTTCTCAGCTTTTGAGTGTTTGAGCTATTAATTATTGTGTCACCATTTTGGATTGTTTGATTTCAATGCCACTCTAACACACATTTTTGAATGAATAAATATATTTTGGGTGGCCATTTTGGGCCTCATTAAAGGGTGCTATTTTGGGATTGATACACGTTACAACATAATTTGGTGAGAAATCTTTCCGCTTAAACCACCAAAGTCAATTACCATTGATTAGTTTTGAATGGGTTAAATGCCATTCTAACCACCTTTTGAGTGCAAAAAATGTGTTTTGGCATCCAGCTTGTGATCAGCAACTGCATGACTTTACTAGGTAACAATAATTGGAGAAGTATTTCTGCTGTAACGTGCTTAAGGCTGTTCCACTGCCATCCTAACCCTTTCTTGATTGAAAAAAAAATATATTTTGGCGGTCATTGTGAACCTCCAATATGCGTCATTTTTGTTTTAAAGAATATCAACAACATAATATCGGTGCAAATGGTTCAGGTATAACCCTCAAAGTAATTTTCCCATTGCTTATTTTGAATATTTCGTGTTTTATTGACCCTTTTAATGTCAAAACAACCAATTTTTGTATGAAAATGCCTATTTTTGCGGATATGTTGGACCTTACAATGGGCGTTATTTGTTTATGTAACGCATATTAACAACATAATATTGGAAAAAAATGATTCAAATTGAATCCTCAAACCAATTATCTATAGCTTACTTTGCTTTTTTCATGTTTTAATGCCCTTTTTTAAAATATCAAATCAACCAATTTTTGTAAGAAAATATGTATTTTGGCGGCCATTTTGGACCTCACAATGGGCGTTATTTTTTAGTTGAAGCATACTAACACCATATTATTGGCGAAAATGATTCAGATATAGCCCTCAAACTAATTTGTCATTGTTTATTTTGAATATTTCAAGTCCTAATTCCCTTTTTTTAATGTCAAGTTAACACATTTTTGTACAAAAATATGTATTTTGGCGGCCATTTTGGACATCACTTTGGGTGTAATTTTTTATTTAACGCATATTAACAGCTTCATATTAGGGCAAATAGTTCTGGTGTAACCCTAAATGTTTCTTTCTATCGATAACTCATGACATTAAGCGTTAAAAGGGGTGGTTTCTTTGAATGTCCATAAAAATATGCTATTTAACAGCCTTTTGGCGGCCATTTTGGCAGCCATTTTGAATTTGAAACATTCATACAACCTGGTTTTAAGCCGAATGTGTTGTTTAGAGTCCAACAAGTCATTTTTCAATGATAACTTTGGGTATTTTGTGTTTTACTAGTTGCTTAAGGTCGTTTTAATTAAAATATGCTATTTTGGCAGCCATTTTGGCGGCCATCTTGAATTTTGAGACTAAGCTACTCCCCCGAATTTCCTAGCATGGCATTTCATATACCTGAGACATGGACCTATTCAAAAAACATTGCTAGAATTGGTCCCCTTTTAGGAAAGCAAAATCTCTTCTGGCCCAAGGACTAATTGTGTTCAGCATGCAATTTCTCTTCTAGATGTGTATGACTTTTATATGGATATAAGTAACTTGCAGTTGGTGAGTTACACAGTTGGCACCAATATATGAAAGCTCCTTATCATGTTTTTGTTGCGATTCACCATGTTTAGTAGAGTAACATATTTATGATATAAAAAATTATATTAATAAGCATTCCTCGAAACCACTGTCGACATCGCATCATTCATCCATCTCCCTTTTGCAATGGTGTTTAGATGAACACAATCTTACACCTTGATCTGTTGGTTTTAATTTCAATTTCGATTTCAAAATGTCCTTAGTTTACTACTAATGCAATACTAAGTAATCAAATCTATTCCATATTTTCAATCTCAATGCTACCGGTATAGCACATGCTAATATTAAATATATTAAGTCCGTATGTTACGTACTAATTAGTGCATAAAAACTACTCATACAAAAACACATGTTGAAGGAAACATCAAATTATACCAATTACAGTTTCGCGTAATGTAACACTATTATTTACAAGGTGAATTTAATCACGTTTGTTCTGGCGTTAAGGCCGGGTTAAGGATAGTTATACTTCAACATTTTCTTCAGAAATGAAATTTTGCTAAGTGATCTTCATTTTCTCTTAAATGGTCATGTGTTGCCTCTGTTTTTATTTGTTTTCAGTATATGAGTTGTGCTCTGGCAAAATGAGCGGAAAGTTTCGATTGGAGATTTTGAATAAATGGCTTCTAAAGTAAAAATATATGTTATGTTGAAAAGATCAAATTTCGCTTTTTATGATAAAACTTTAATGCATTAGTGTCAAAATATAACATCTTGTAAAGGCAAATAGAGTTCAGAATATTACTTGTGTGGTTATTTTATGGATCACCTGTGCCTTAAAAAATATTTTTCGTATTTTATTATATTAGCAAGTTTGTTTGCCCGTATATATCATCAACACTTTCATAAGCGGTCATAGAAAAATGATTTATTTTAGGTAGATGCACACAATGTTGACATGATCCACGCACAATTTATCATACTTAGCACCTTCAACCTTTGAATATAAATTACGTATCTACCAATAGAAATAGAAAATCATAATTTTAAAAATCTGACTAAGATAAATTTGTGGTTAATATTAGTTAGCATGAACCTAAGTGCTTTACTGCATTCGCAATTGTAGAGAACAATGATAATGTAAAAAATCTTGAATTACATCAACGCCATGAGTTCAACACAATGAACACTTAATTTTCAGGTTTTGATAAAAAGTGTTAAAAATAAGTGTAAAGCTTTCGGCACAAATCTGAGCCTTTTCTTTACATTTTATAAAGCGACTGACTCATACAACATCAAATAGCTCCAATGGTTTCCTATGATAGAAAGATCATTCCGGGTGTGATATTTCTTAATCGATACGCACGAAAATTGGATGTTAATCGTTCACCCTCAAGCAACTGTAACAGCGTTAGACCATCGAGATATTTAGACTAAGCTCAGTCATTTCATGCATTGGTAAGTGAATGATTCAGTCTATCTATGGATTACATTCATCTTTCGGAGAGTGAATGATTCAGTCTATCTATGGATTACATTCATCTTATTGTGTGCATCAATGACATCTATTTCTGCTGTCATTTGACCAATTTATACCTCGAGGTTAATAGCACAGGAAAGACGACATTACAATCGCTGAGCTACTTTTGTTGTATATTGTACGCGTGCAGTCCTTGCTTTCGGTACGTTCAGGGTATTTTCACCTGACTATTTCTGCATCTCATTAGTAGCTTATTATTTTTATCAAGCAGAACATGCCGTGTTTTGTTGCCCTTAAGAATCATGTTACAATTGGGTTTTTTTTACAAACATGGTCAAATTATTTCCATTTTCCTTCTGGCATTTTGATCTGTCATGATTTTGCTTTCAGACCATATAGACTAGTGGACTTATCATGTTAATTATGCTAATTACTTCTGTCAAATCATTATTACTAAAATGTTATATGATTAAAATCTCATATCAATTATCTGGATCATTATTGTTTAATCTTTCGAAAAGCATCCACCGTCTGAATAATGTATTATGAATAAAGGGATGGCTAAAAATCAGTTCGCGGGGTTGAGTGTTTTATTACTATGCGACAAAATTGAAACAAAATACTGCAAGTGCTATAGTGTCGTGTGTGTTGAATATTTGATTCTGTACTAGTTTAGAGCTAGCACTTGAGAAATAATATATTAACCACTTCACTGCTGCAAACACTATAAAAATATGACCGATTTGAAAGGTTCGTATTAAAATTGGATTTATCATGTTCATCGTCGTTAGTTTTTTATTTAGAGACCTTTCATGGAATCATCTTTTTTATATTTGTTTATGTTTAATTATTGTTGACCTGTTTACTATCTTTACACATATCTCATTGATTTTGTATTCTAACATGCTAAATATAACTAAAATGTGATTTTTGAAACAATTTCACAAGAAAAATAATCATATGATAATAATTGCGATTGTGTCTGTTGGTAATCCATAAAGAATGGACAATATTTTTCTCTGATCTTGTATATTTGAAATCAAACAACGTTGTTTCAATATTCAGAGTCATTTCTTCCCATTTTATATCTGATTTTCATCCGAATGTTACAAACGAACATTGCTATTTTGAAATTATGGAAGGTTTTTACATGTAAGCATATCTAAGTGTAAGTTTATCAGATTATATCGTGTACATTGAGGCAAAATAGACATGCGTCTGAAATAGATAGCATAATGTTTAAGCTCTTTCCGGAAAGTTATTCCTGAATGAAACCTGATCTTCAACCTGTATTTTGTAGATTACTATACCTTGCATGATTAATACATTTTCAATAATTTTGATATATGCAACATTAAAAAAAAATGTTGGACTCAATTTGGGAGCTCATTTTAACAGGTTTATGAAAAACACTGATAGCTACATAGTTGTTCTCTTTGTAGTTTCTGACTAGTTTGAAAGAAGAGCTGAACTGCAAAACGGCTTAGAGATAATTTTTCAAAAAAAAAAATTGGCAGATTCTAACTGGCCTCTAACTTGTGCATTATCCTGGCCAAAAATTGCTGAAAAAATCTTGATAAGCGGGTTAAAATCCCGAAAACATGGAAAATATTGCTTTTCGAGCCAAATATGGACATCTTTAATTAAGGACCATATTTTGGCATGATGCGCACATATGGTAATTTTTTATTAAACATGTGCAGATGTTGAAATTTGGTATTTACAAAGGACATCTGAAGGTAATAAAGAATTGAAATAGAAATTTTGCAAAAAAAAATCAAATTTTTTGAAGAAATTGAGTTCTTTAGTTGAAATTACGTTGAATTTTGATTATTTGTCCTGCAAAACGAGTTACGTCGATTTCCAGCAATAAAACAATAGCCAATTATTAAGAAAATATTTTCTATCTAATTTACGCCTTAGCTATAAAGACATATTCGCACAGATTTACTAAAATCATTATCAAAAAAAGCAATATTGCGACGCATTTTGATGTCCTAGCAGTGTTTTTCCCCTTTTCTCGAAATGTGTGCATACTGGACGTAAGCCGTTTTGCAAGTCAAATCTTCTAATACAAACTGAGCTTCTCAACATGCTGAAACAGGAACTCGGATGAGAAATTTGATACAAACATCACTGAACATAAGACGTAAGATTTATATCTTCATATTAATTGTAAAAACAAGAATAACTTAACCCGACTGTGTATAACTGCATGCTAAACTAAGAAAATGAATTATGAAAGCCGAAGTGTAATATTGCCCGAAGTATTGGATAAAATAGCTGGTAATAATTTTCTTGCTAGACAAAAGAAAGTTATGATATTTGTCTTCTGCAATCATTACAATGCGAAAGATAAAAACTTAGACACGCGTCAGCAAATGAATGTTTAATCATCTACGATCTATGGTTTAATTTACAGTGTAGTTACTCTTGGATTTAAAACGATTTGACTCCCATTTGCAAAACCCCTTATATGGCATATATAAGCTATATTTTGTGGTGATGAAAGAATGCCATTGACATTTTCGCACCTCAAATACCACAATTTCCTTCGCTGTCATGTAATATTTCCGAACAGAACTTGTAATGATTTGCTATTACTATTTTGTTGTAAAAAGGAAAAGTTATAAAGGTTAAGGTCAGTGGCATATCCAGCATGGGGCAGGGGGAGACTGCCCCCTGACAAAAAATCGAGCGAATCATTTTTCAGCAATTATTGTTGACGTTGCTGGTTTGTTGTTAACGATGTAAGTTTAAGGAATTGTATAGGTTCTCTTAAAATTCTAAAAGGACGCTATAGATCGTTTTGTTATCAGAAGCGTAATAAACACCATTTTGATTATTATCATGCTACTTT
>JXSR01S013829.1:28575-38825 GCA_000969725.1 Ophiothrix spiculata
TAAAAAGTTTTTGCTTTTGGTATGCTCAATCCATGCTAACCCTAGCCTGCTTTTCTAAATTTATCTCTTCAGAAATATGTGTCAAAAAATTAGATGTCTCCTCCAGGATTCAAACTCAGCACCCCTCCCACCTGAATCTCATGTACATGTCCACTACCAAGTACCCAGCGGGTGCTGCCTAGGCTGCGATTTGGTACTCATATATTGACATATTTAAACTTACTTACCATACACTATTTTACTGATTTTCTCTTATAACCTTAAAGAGCTTAAGGATTAGAGATTATATTAAAAGTATATAAAAAGAACATAATTAAAAGCATGTTTAACAAGTGTACCTTTACATATCATGGTCTTGTTTAAGTTTGTCACATCCGGTTGATGGAATACCTTGACTCTCCTTTCTGTTTTGTTTTCACTAGAACTAACAGAATCAAGAGCTCTAAAATGTAAAGTAAACATCCTTCTGAAATGTCAATGTGCTGAGTAACATTAGCAAAACATTGCATCCTGAATAACAATCGTCTAGATTAAATTTCAAATAGATCTCTTAGAGAAGAGTCGGCACAGTTCAATAATATACGCTTCTAATTAGGGACTGGCGATATCCGGTGTTTAGTCAAACTTAAAGGTGTAATTGAGTTATTGAGATCGTGGAGCTGTATGTTAAATAACAAATATGGAGTTGTGTTAGGTCTGAAGAATAACAATTAAATGTTGCTGAGGTTATGACGTGTAATGGATGATCAACTTGGGGATTTAATAGACATTGTTTTGCCTGGGTCTTGTGATGCCATGTAGAAAGCTCAATGTCCTGTGAATGATTTACATGTTTTGATTGGAATCCTGCTGATATAAATAGATATTGTTAACCTATCCATGCATGCTTTCTACACTGAACTTGCAAAAAGAGCGCACCTTCTTAGTATATATTGCACTACTTTCAAGCATAGTGTCTTAAATTTACCAAAAACAGTCTAAATAGCAAACACAATACTGTATTATTTATTTTTATTTAGTTTTTTTATAACATTCAACGGAAAGCCAGGCTAATTTAAATAGTGCATATGCATTAAATTCAAGGGATGCCTCTAACCTATCTAGATAAACCTGAATCGTCTGGCCTGACGCTTTGTGTTCAGGCTCTCGCTTCACGCTCAATCTTGCGCTATGCGCTCTTCTGCGGCTAAGTATATATAGTTGAGTGCTCTCATAAATTGATTGTTTAGGTACCCCTTATCACCTTATTGTTAAACTATCTCTGATCACTGTATTGTTAAACTACCTCTGATCACAGTATTGTTAAACTACCTCTGATCTCTGTGTTGTTTCATTGTATTGTTAAACTACCTCTGACCATTGTGTTGGTAAACTGGCTCTGATCACAGTATTGTTAAACTACCTCTGATCACTGTATTGTTAAACTACCTCTGATCACAGTATTGTTAAACTACCTCTGATCTCTGTGTTGTTAAACACTTTTGATCATTGTATTGTTAAACTACCTCTGACCATTGTGTTGGTAAACTGGCTCTGATCACAGTATTGTCAAACTACCTCTGATCAATGTGTTGTTAAAATACCTCGGATCTCTGTGTTGTTAAAATACCTCTTGATCACAGTATTGTTAAACTACCTCTGATCACTGTGTTCTTGAGCTACCTCTGATCACTGTGTTGGTGAACTATTTCTGATCACTCTGAGTTGGTGAACTACCTCTGCTGACTGTGTAATGTATAGCCCATAAAGGATTCTCCCAAATTGGTAAAGTTGTCAGGTTTTGATGGCACATGATATGTTGGTAATGGTGGGCACACACAAGTATTACCCATGAAAACTGCTGGTGTTAATGCATATCCATTAACTCATTTGCACATTTGTTCTGATTTTTTAACAAAAAGATGAACATTGATCAGAAGGGCAAGTCAGATAATTGGGCAGCAGGTTTGGGGGTATGTATTACCCCTGCAAACTGGTGATGGTAGGTATGTATCTCTACATCTACAGAATAATCCATTTAAGTAACTCAATCTAGTTATACTTAATACTTAATAAAATAAGAACTTTGAAACTTATAGTGTGTGTAAAGTGTTTGATATGTAGTAATGATTCTTTAGATTTCAGATTAAAAAAGAGAAGAAGATCAAAATCGATATCTGTCACTTTATTAAAAACTTGACATTATTAGAATTGCCTTCAACACAGAATTGAAAGACAGAACATACAGGTTAAATTAGCACTTCTAACAGACACGTTTGCAGACAGAATTCATCAAATTATGTATGTAAAAGAAGTTTTTATTTAATAAGAGTAAAATCTAAGAAAAACACCTTTTTTTGAAACAAAAATTACAAAAGCTCCATCACATTGGAAATGTCTGCCTACTGCATCACATACGCAATATCTGCCTACGCAGTTGAGCTATTGAATAACAAATGCTCTTGTGTCTCGCAATATAAAATAGCTGTTCTAGTTCTCACAGTTTTTTTTAAACAAAAAATATATAGAACACATATTAAAGGTTAGGTATATCACAAAAATAAGGTATAATTCTGCACATATTTTAACTTTGAAGAAAATTGGTGTTTTTTGTTAGTCAAAGAATAATTTGAGAATAAAACATCACACTAATGAAATTATTGCTCATAAGAATTAGAGGCATCTACAGTGAGTAAATGAAAATATATATATGACCCGTATTCTACAAAGTCAAAATGAAAAATGTTTAACACAACTGAAGTATTCAGAATAGAATTGCCTCAAAAATGCAACAAACTAAAAAATCTAGACCATTTTTTAAACTAGAAAATATTAGATACTCAAATTTTTATTTAGCGGTGGCAATATTAAAGGTATGCACACATTCAATATGATTCTCCTCATATTTAAAATGGACATACTAAAACATTGAAGAACATGCTTTATGGATTTGTTTCGTTATAATGTGGTTGGTCAGTCAAATAATTTTTTTACCAAAACAACAACAACAAAAATGTTTTAAGTATGGTACTAACAATGACAAGTCAGTCTCATTTTAGAGATTATGACTCTGATTTGAAAAGTGTTTATCCTCACTTTTTAGGTTTTGTGTCAAATAATCACAGTATCATAAAAAACAAAATCTTCCTCAGATATTTCCATATTATACGGAGATTTGAGCGGTACTCAGTTTCTTAAATATATCAAAACCAATGCAATTTCATTTTTTACAGTAACCCCAAAGTCTCAAAAGACTCCTAACCCTAAGCTGTCAATATGAGGTGTTCTGATATGTAAAAAGTTAAGATATATCCCCTGTCAGCTTGCCAAACAGAAAGGATCATTGCCGAACAGAAAGGATCAGTGTGGATATGATGTATCATTTCTCCAAGTTATATCCCTCTAGAGAATTTAACATTAATCACATGTTTAAAGGTACTTTGGACTCATTCAGTTCATTTTATGACTTCATAATGATTACTTAAATAATAATACTTAAAAAAATCTCGAGTCACCTTTGCAAACCATTGTTTAGATAAATAAATGGATAGATAAGTAAATGAATAAGGGTGTGTCATTTTATGTGCTGATACTTAAGCAATACTACAAGATTCTACCAACAGGGTGACCTCTATCACCCATTACTTTTGAGTTTGTTTTTGTCTGACTGGGTTTGTTTTCGGTAGATATTGATACCCTCCAAATAATCTGACTTAAAGTTACATCCTTTTTCAGTTATATCAATTATCAATTTGTTGAATTAATTTCAGAGTACTGAATTAAATTAATTCAATTTTAGTATTGTAGTATAGGAAAGTGCATGTGTCCATTTTGTGCATTTGCTTCATCTTAAAACAAGTTTAGAAAAATATATATATATATGGATGTGGATGCCATTACAGTCATAATTCTTCATTTTCAACTATTTTTCTAAAATCTATGTTTGAACCAAATCTTTTAATATTGCGGTAATCTAGAAAATCACTCTTCTCTGGCTCTGGATTAGAATTGCTAATAATCATTCCATGCACAAAAAAGTCCAGTTTAAGACTATATTTTACAAAGTATTCCATATTGAATAAAAATATTTCCTTATTATTTCTAAATACCAAAATCACGTTCCATGGAATAAATCAAATATTTGTAATAACTGGCTGTTTGAAATGGGGCATCTAATAATAGAGGAAAGCCATCACAAATTGTTATGTCTTGCAAAACAACCATAGCGAGAATCTTACGCTTTTAATAAAACACCACCATCTTGAAAATGTAGGTCACGTTAATAACATTTGTGAAGAAAGACGTGACTGTGTGGTCACCATGGTTTCTCATCTTGTGTATTCAGTGTGGAGGATGATGAGGATGGGAGACAGGTGAAAAGAGATCTCCATCTACGCTAATGTAGGTCTGATTAAACCTACTTAGTGGTCTGTGTGTACACTTGCCCTGACTAAATATGAAAAATGGGTGGAACGGAAAACGAGATAAGAGTCAGGCAATTTTGGCCTAGTTTGAAATATGGAATATGGTTATTCCAGAGTTTGTGAAGATTAATATAAAGTATTATGGTGTTTTACTTTTATCTAAATTATGAAGAGGCTTTTTAGTTTAAAACATTTCTTTGAAAAAACCCTTTCAAATAGTCTTGAGGAAATGAAAAAAAAAGTTCAAGATATCTATACTCGGATTATTGAAATATGTGGGCACTACATGTATTCTTGAAAAGGTGAAAGATAAAGAATTGCAAAGATTCAAGGAATTGAGGAATTGAGGAAACCAAGTGCATAATGGAGATCCATATGTGTCGATTGTTTTATTAATTCTTTTATATCAGTTTCAGTTTATTTATAAAAGCTTTTACAATAATTTCATTTAATATTATAAAGAACTGCATTTTGCTATTTGTGCTTTGCAAAACTAAAAGTAAAATGTTAACGATAGAGTTGTTTCTTGATCAAAAAAATTATAAAAATATTCTAATGCTTCTTTATTATTGCTGCTCTCCAGTATTTCAATGATAAGAGGTAGTTCAATAGTCACTGTGATCAGAAGCAGTTCAACAGTCACTGTGATCAGAGCTAGTTCAACAGTCACTGTGATCAGAGGTAGTTCAACAGTCACTGTGATCAGAGGTAGTTCAACAGTCACTGTGATCAGAGGTAGTTCAACAATCACTGTGATCAGAGGTAGTTCAACAATCCCTGTGATCAAAAGTACCATAATTTAACAGTCACTGTGATCAGAGGTAGTTCAAAAGTCACTGATCAGAGCTAGTTCAACAGTCATTGTGATCAGAGGTAGTTCAACAAAAGTACCATAATTTAACAGTCACTGTGATCAGAGGTATTTCAACAATCCCTGTGATCAAAAGTACCATAATTTAACAGTCACTGTGATCAGAGCTAGTTCAACAGTCACTGTGATCAGAGGTAGTTCAAAAGTCACTGATCAGAGGTAGTTTAACAGTCACTGACCAGAGGTAGTTCAACGATCACTTTGATCAGAATTAGTTTAACAGTCGCTATGATCAGAGGTAGTTAAAGTCACTTAAAAGAAGGGTAGTCCAATGATCAGAGGCAATTTCAACAATACAGTGATCACAGAGCATAGTATGATAGGTATATGCAATTAAATAATACTTAACTAATTTACTGATTGATACCAAGACAACCATTTATGAGATATAGAATGCTCTTTAGATGTATGTTAACAGAACATTTTTTAGATATAAGATGTTTTAGCTGATTATCAGATTCATCTGGCAAACAAACTTAGTCATGTAACATTTGACCGCAATTAATTTGATCACTGGAATAAACTCATTATTTTGATAGCCAATCATCATTAATGCTTCTCTCATAAAAATAAATGAACATAAATAAAGCATGCATCTCCTCATATGCCACTGTTTGCCTTTTAGCATGTATCTAAAATAACATTACACTGTCATTTAACATGATCTTTTGAATACACACTCTAACCTTATAGGGGAAAATAAATAAATGTAACTCTTACAGCTCTGTAATGACATGTACCTCATCAATACATGCAAGGCAAGGAAGGCCAGACGTATATTCACAACGACCGCCTACGCAATGCAGGAGTGACATAACAAATGCAACCATAGCTTTAAGACTTTGTCATTGTTCCATGGATTTGTATGTTGCAGGATGAAAAGGTGTTCAACCAATATTTTCTCTTGAATCAGATCAAATTTTATAAAATATTATTAATAAAGCAGAGATATGTGTTAAGGTGCCATTTTTTAAAAATAATTCAGTCTACATTATCCTTTTCTTCAACTTTTCTAATCCTTATTCAAGACTGTCTGATTGGCCTTATTAATTAACAATTGCTACACAACCTATATAGCAAATTGTTGTCATGAATTATTGATAGAGAGAGTCGATTACCATCTGCAGCAAGTGAATTTGGTGTTATAAATCACTCTGATAAAATATTCTCAGCACCCAGCCACTGCACTGAAGGAAAAGAAATCCTTGTTTCTTTGATCTTAATGTACACTACAGTAAGGGTGAAAACATAGTTGGCCTCCAAACAAAATTTTCACTACCAAACATTTGGTCGTGACGTCAAAATGATGAGTGACTCCAAATAAAATAACTTCAACACCGAGTTGAGACCAAATAAAATTTCACGCTAAATTGCACATGTATTGAATTGCCATATACATTGCACCAAATGTTTGTTACTGGTTCATACTTTAAATTTGATGGCAAATATTTGGTGACGTCATGACCAAATGTTTGGTAGCGAACATTTTGTTTGGAGGCCGACTATGTTTTGAGCCTATATGATATAGTTCCAAGGTACAAGAGGTATGCATTATTCAACCATCAATGATCTGTCTTCACTCTTTATCAGAACATCACAAATTTGGTTAATAAATAAAATCATCTTATTTTGATAGCTGATTATTTGATAGTAGACTTAATTGTGGATACAATATAAGTTGTAAAAAAATTACTGTACTTAATTTAATCTCCAGGATAAATGCATTATTTTGATTCTCAATTATCCCCACTGCTTCTCTCATGCTGAAATAAATAAATGTAAATGTAACCAACATCTCGTTGTGTTTGCCTTGTAGCATGTATCTAAAATAACATTACTCTGCCGTTTAACATGATCTTTTGAACACGCACTCTAACCTTGTAAGGGAAAATAAATAAATGTAACTCTTACAGCTCTGTAATGACGTGTACCTCATCAATACGTGCAAGGCAAGGAAGGATAGACGTATATTCACAACATCCGCCTACGCAATAGAGAAACAGGAGTGACATAACAAATGCAGCCATAGCTTGAATACTTTGTCATTGTTCCACGGATTTGTATGTTGCAGGATGAAAAGCTGTTCAACCAAATATTTTCTCTTGAATTAGATCAAATAGATTTCATGAAAATTTATGAATAAAGCAGAAACATGTTAAGGTGTCATTTCTTTGTGTTTGGTTCAGTCTGCACTAGCTGTCCTTTTCTTCAACTTTTCTAATCCTTATTTCAGACTGTCTGATTGGCCTTATTAATTATCAATTGCTACACAACCTATATAGCAAATTGTTGTCATGAATTATTGATAGAGAGAGTCGATTACCATCTGCGGCAAGTGAATTTGGTGTTACAAATCACTCTGATAAAATATTCTCAGCATCCAGCTACTGCACTGTAGGAAAATAATCCTTGTTTCTTTGAAATGAGAAATGGCCTCATTAGGAGGAAATCAGATCTTCATGTACAATACAATAAGAGATAGTTCCAAGATGCAGGAGGTATGCATTATTCAACCACTACCACTACTACTACTACTACTACTACTGCAAAAATTTATACTGGGCCAAAAAACAAAAACAAATTTGCACTAAGGCGCACATAGACAAAGTCATTGAACAAAATAAATACATCCGCAAAAACATCAGTCAGACAAGGAATCAATGAAAGTTACAAATTATACGCAGAGTTAAAAAGGTGCTGTTTCAGTCTACAGTTTCTTAAATATGGCCATTGAAGGAGCAGATCGTATTTGTTCTGGTAAAGCATTCCAAATTTTAGGTCCGTAGCATGAAAATGATCTGTCAGCAAATGTTGAATGAGTTGTTCTTTGTTCCGTAAGTTTGAATGAGGCTGCAGATGAACGAAGATAGCGTTGTGAGGATGCTACATGCAAAATGTCTGTGAGATATGAAGGAGCAAGATTAAGCATACATTTAAAAACAAGAATGCAAATCTTGTAATCAATGCGCTCCTTTATTGGCAGGCAATGTAATTCAACAAGGTCCGCACTAATTGGGTCAAACTTGCGTTTTCTTACTACAATGTGTGCAGCAGTACGTTGAAACACCTTTGATTTGTCTTCACTCTTTATCAGAAAATTAAAAATTTGATTAATAATAAATCAAATATAGTGACATGTGAGCTAAGGTTGTTTTCTATGCATATAAACAAAATATTTTAAATCAGCTGATTATTTTATAATAGACTTTATTGTAGATACAAAATAAGTTGTTAAGAAGTAACAGTAATTTAATCTCCTGGATAAATGCATTATTTTGATTCTCAATTATCCCCGCTGCTTCTCATATTGAAATAAATGAATGTAAATATAGCAAGCATCCCGTTGTGTTTGCCTTTTAGCATGTATCTAAAATAACATTACTATGCCGTTTAACATGATCTTTTGAACACGCACTCTAACCTTGTAAGGGAAAATAAATAAATGTAACTCTTACAGCTCTGTAATGACATGTACCACATCAATACATGCAAAGCAAGGAAAGCTAGACGTATATTCACAACGACCGCCTACGCAATAGAGAAACAGGAGTGACATAACAAATGCATAGCTTGAAGACTTTGTCATTGTTCCATAGATTTGTATGTTGCAGGATGAAAAGGTGTTCAACCAATATTTTCTCTTGAATTAGATCAAATTTTATAAATAAAGCAGATATATATATATGTTAAGGTGCCATTTTCTTTCAATTTAATTCAGTCTACATTATCCTTTTCTTCAACTTTTCTAATCCTTATTCAAGACTGTCTGATTGGCCTTATTAATTAACAATTGCTACACAACCTATATAGCAAATTGTTGACATGAATTATTGATAGAGAGAGTCGATTACCATCTGCGCAAGTGAATTTGTGTTATAAATCACTCTGATAAAATATTCTCAGCACCCAGCTTCTGCACTGTATGAAAAATATCCTTTTTTTTTTGAAATGTGAAATGGCCTCATTAGGGAAGAAATCAGATCTTGAGATAGGCACAAAGAGGATGTTGATAATAGTGCAGACCAGTGGTGTCCCATGTGGGTGGTATGATGTCAAATGCAGCCTTGCATTTCCCTGAAAATCAATTACTAAGATTTCATGTGTAGAATGAATGACTGATCAAACGCAATTAATATCATTTGTAATCTTTGACTGTAAGTATTGTTTAAATACGAACAATATTTTGGTTCCCCACAAAAAACAAACACCCACAAAAACAACCCAACAAACAAAACAACCTTAAAAGTTGTCAATGGCATTATCAAAGGTAGTTCAACAATAACATGATGTAATTGTGATCAGAGATTGTTCAAAAGTCATTGATTTCAGAGCTGGTTCATCAGTCACTATGATCAGAGGTAGTTCAACAATCACTGATCAGAGGTAGTTCAACAGTCACTTTGATCAGAGGTAGTTCAACAATCACTGTGATCAGAGGTAGTTCAACAGTCACTGTGATCAGAGGTAGTTCAACAGTCACTGTGATCAGAGGTAGTTCAACAGTCACTTTGATCAGAGGTAGTTCAACAATCACTGTGATCAGAGGTAGTTCAACAGTCACTGTGATCAGAGGTAGTTCAACAGTCACTGTGATCAGAGGTAGTTCAAAAGTCACTGTGATCAGAGGTAGTTTAACAGTCACTGCAATCAGAGGTAGTTTAACAGTCACTGTGATCAGAGGTAGTTTAACAGTCACTGATCAGAGGTAGTTCAACAGACACTGATCAGAGGTAGTTTAACAGTCACTATGATCAGAGGTAGTTTAACAGTCACTATGATCAGAGGTAATTTAACAGTCACTGTGATCAGAGGTAATTCAAAAGTCACTGCGATCAGAGGTAATTTAACAGTCACTGTGATCAGAGGTAATTCAACTGTCACTGTGATCAGAGGTAGTTCAAAAGTCACTGCGATCAGAGGTAGTTTAACAGTCACTGTGATCAGAGGTAATTCAACAGTCACTGTGATCAGAGGTA
>JXSR01S013831.1:32175-43488 GCA_000969725.1 Ophiothrix spiculata
CTAATGAAATTGTATATCACTATTAAATTGCTTAAACCCTCGTCTTCCTGGGCCTTGTTTTTGTAACACGTCTTCCTGGGGCTGTGATTTTGAATAAGTATAGGGTAGGGTCTCCTCTTTCCAATGATACCAAGATCATGAAAACTTGTCGAGGCGTAACGTATTTATGACGTCACAAAGTATTGCCGTACCGGAAAATCGACTTTGAGCAAAAATGGCTACTTTTTCAAAAAAATCGTTATAAAGGCTCTAAATGTCCGATTTTCGTCGGGTTTTTGCTGATAATTGAAGGAATTGACAATTCTAACATGTCCTGTAAGTTTTAAGTCCATATCATGCATAATTTTTTTCAAAATGGAGATTTAAATTTTTTCGAGGTGGCAACCACCACCCCCCCCCCCCTACCCTCAGACTTTGACGGCCTACCATAACCACACCTTAGGCGGTACCCCCGATTTTTTCATCAAAATGACTGCAAAGGATGTAAAAACAATTACCTAAATGCCAGCCTCAGGGTTGCTTTATTTTGCCTTTTGGGGCAATCGGCGATCATCGGTTAGGGGGTGCTGGTAACAACCACCCCTCCTTAGAAAGACGAGGCTTCAAAACATTTAATTTTGAATTTGTTTCAAGAGTTAATAAATTTATCGAAATAATTGTATACAGCTGTGAAAAAATGTGTACTTTTTAAGTGAAGGATTACAAATTGCAATTTATTTGATTGTTAGGACAAGTACATGTATATTCAAGAATATTGTGATTCTATAGTTGTCATGCGATTCCTGGTTTAAAAGTTATAAGCATTTAAAATGTGTAGTTAATTTTTGGACACCCTGTATATGCTTAAAAATATCTTAAAACAATCAGTGGCAAACAACAGAAACTCTTGGGGCAGTTTTGTGTCCTTAGTCATGCAGAACACATTGAAATCTAAAGCCAGTGTATGTGTGTGCGTGCGTACACTGCAAAAACTCCGGTGTTAAAATGAATCTCTGAGATCCAGATCTTAGATCCGTATCTCCGTAGACCGCTTAAACGTACGCATTTACGCAGAGTGCTGTACAGAAGATCCGGATCTGAAGCCCGTGTAACCACAGTCTACTGCAAATCGACTTACGGAGATGCGCATTCATCTGGATTTGCACTCCCGTGCAGATTGCCCCAGTGTCAAATGAAACCCTGACGGGTGCTGTGTATACCAGGGGCATATAAGTTTTGGCATCAAGTGTTTAGGTAAAAATAGATTAAATAAAATATAGATATAATACTGACCTTCCCAATAATTACCTCATATAGTCATACCAAACCTTTTTACTCAGCAGCGGAAAATTCGAACGGGTTTGGATTCTTTAATAAATTACTCGCTTTAGGTAAAAATGAATTTAATAAAATATAGATATAATACTGACCCTCAGCAACATGTGTTCTCCATAATTACCTCATATAGTCATACCAAACCCCCGGACCAAACCCTTTTACTCTGCAGCGGAAAATTCGAACGGGTTTGGATTCTTTGATAAATTACTCGCTTTTAATGACTCTCGGACACTCGGACTTCCTACTTTTATGCACTATGTTTATGCAATGTTTCTTTCGTTTGTTCTTTAAGTGGCCCATTCCAGATAGCTTATTTATAATTTGCCCTACAATTGTTTCCAATCGCCAATCTTGGCATCGGCATTATGTACTCATAATCAGTGGCGTAGCCAGGTTTTCGAAACTGGGGGGGGGGGCCACAACATGAAGATGAACCGACAGAATTGTATTGAGTGCTGTATCGCCGCCCGGCCTGCGGCCGGTCGACTCATAATCATATGTTGTTTTCAATTGCATAAAATATCAACAGAATATTTCACCAAAGCCGTACTTTTACCTTAAGCACAAACTGCAAAGTCCTGCTGTTAATAAGCCCGGGAGACCAGGAAGATGATGAAATGATTCCAAGATGAAATATGGCAGAAGCTGAGGAGAGCAAAGTAGATGATATATTCAACATTTCACAAAACACAATTATATTTTTCTCCGAATTTATATTGGTCGAAATGTATGCTTGAAATCGAGTTTAAAAGTATCTCTGTATATTTTTATGACTGATGTTTTTCTCATAGTCTCCTATCACCGTTCATCAAGGCATTTGTTAGATCTTGGTAGGTTACCGTTGGATTTTACACACAAGTATTGAAGGGCGACTGAATAACAATTTAAAGATAATCTGAAATTTTCACTTTTGCAATTTTGGTTGAAGTAGATTATAATTATCAGCTTTTTGCTTTGGGAGAACTTTTGACAGAAAGACCATGTTAATATTAATTGTAGAATTAGTGACCTTTTCCGGTAGCAAGCTAATTTCTGATTAATTTAGTTTTGTTAGTCCTGTTGTTCAGTAACAGCAGTTAATTAACCTGATATTTCGTCAACTTACACCATCCCGAAAACGTAATTTGCCTTGCGCAACTGGATCACAACCTGCGTACACAGCGTACATGACC
Source organism: Ophiothrix spiculata (assembly GCA_000969725.1). NCBI lineage: Eukaryota > Metazoa > Echinodermata > Ophiuroidea > Amphilepidida > Ophiotrichidae > Ophiothrix > Ophiothrix spiculata. The sequence continues at coordinate 34,665 of JXSR01S013831.1, forward strand.
AATCCTGCTGTACAACATAGCGATGTTACTACAATCATACCACCACAATATATCGCCATTGCTCTTGAAAATAAAACAAAATAACATCTTGCAGTTAGGTTTATTAAGCTAATTGGTATACCAAGAAATAAAAACATATAGAAAAAGTATGTTCCTGTCCCCTGTTGCACGTCCAACTCGTGCGAACCTAATTTTAGATAAATTTGTCCATTAGTTCACCAATGATTAACCCTCGTCCACCTAAGGGGCCCTAAATGATTGCCGCCGATTGCCCCAAAACGTAATAAATCAAAGTGACCCAGGGCATCTAAGTAATTAGGATAATCCGTCAAAGTCCATAGGTAGGATGGTGGTACCCCCCCCCCCCCCCTTCATAGAAAAGTCGTCATTTGAGCAATATCTGCATGCTATGAAGCTTAAACATGAAGGACATGTTAGAATTACCATTTCCTTTATTTATTAGCAAAACTCCCGATGAAAATCCGATATTTAGAACTTTTAATTTACGAATTAAGAAATTTAGAATTGTTGTCAATTTTGGGTCAAAAATCAGATGTCGGTGAAATTCTTAAACCTGAAAAATTTTATGACGTCATAATTACGTAACGTCTCGGCTGATTTTCGTGATTTGGTATTAATGGAAAGAGGAGACCCTACACTATACAATGGTATAAACAACCCAACTTGTGACATGTCAATTTTATTTTCACAGGGGGAGGGGGTGGTAATCACCACCACCCATTAGGTGACGACGTAGTAGAAAATAGCTTAGGTGGACGAGAGACATGATTATATTTCATACGATACGTATTATGTCCATAAATCTTACACATTAGCTGTTTTGAAATCCTTGCATGTCAGATAGCGTTGAACCTGGTATTGCATAATTGCCTGAGCGGGTAACCATGCGAAGACACCTCCAAACCATGCATTCCAAACTGTAATGTACTCTTTAGGATCCAAGTTGAAACTATAATAACAATGAACAAAACATATTATTAGTAAGTTGCTTTGACGGCATAATTGTAAAATAAGTACGATAGATGTATCGTACTATGGTGACCTGCTCAGGTCATCACTACTATGGCCGACGTTAGCACGCCGCTGATTAGGAATTTCATTTTATCCCATTCATTTACGTTGTAGGGATAAATATGAGTGTTGATTGGCTGGATTGCACGGAATCTATAAAAACACGCTTTTGACTGATGGCGGGATTTAATCTTATGAAATTCCTTTAGCTGTGATTTACTTATATTTTAAGTATTTTATATTGTAATCCATAAAAAATTGTGTGTGTTTACACGAGCAAAAGCCAAAGCAAAGAAGCACATGCTTCTTGCTTTTGCTAGTAGAAAAAATCAGACTATCGACTACTTTGCCAGGGTGATACATTATACGACAAATTTGAACTAACTTACTTACTTCCAGAATTCAATACGGTTGCCTTGACTGGCGACAGCAAACACATTAGACAGTCCTCCTAATTCGATAGAACCTTCTATAATGACAGCCACGAGTGACGCAAATATAAGACACATCTGGAAGGAGTCCGCCCATAGAACTGCTTTGATGCCTCCCTAGATCCACAATTGATAGAAACATACAAGTTCTAAAATAGCTGTAAAATGTAAATGGGTATCTTGCACGAAAATACGCCCATGTAAGGCCCCGTATCCATAGGCTGTTCCCACATGGCGTGTTCCCATGTTTTGTTTTCCATTGTTCGTAATTGTGCAGCGCTATACAGACAATAAACTTATAATATACTACAAGATAATACGAACATGGAGTGGTAACAAAATAAATTTCTGTTGTATTTTGCATTACTTATTGTCTTGCTGATCTCGTGCTATGGACAACCAAAGCATTTTTGTTCTGGTAAAACGGGGAAAAGACGTGCTATGGAAAACCAAAACATATTCGTTAGGGAAAAATGGGAACGTATACCTGAAGATAACTTGACAGGTGATGTGTACAAGTAAACGTTAAATAAAAATAATTTATTGCACAATTTTTCGTATTTTCTTCTTTTTAGTACCATATAAAGATCAGTAACAAGGCTTATGTTGGAATTGACGCTTAGAGAAATATCGGAGTAGGGCAATCTACTATGTGGCTGTAGTACCTCGGGTCAGTCAGATGCCCTGCTTCAACTCTAACCACGCACCGTTTATACAGGCTGTATCAAAAATCTATCTATCCATAGTAAAATTATTTCAATCGATCAACAATGTTAAAACACTGTTTAAAATGTTGCTGCTTAAAAAACGTTGTTTAAAGTGTTGTTGTTTAAAGTTTTAAACAACATTGTTCAATTTGTTATTAAAGCGTGTTGTTACGTCTTAATCAATGTTATTTAAATATTAAAAATGTTGTTTAAAGTAAAATTTTATAAACAACCACTGTATCAATAGATCATCGCTCAACCTTGTTTAAAAAATATTGTACACAATATTCTTTAAAAATTCAACAACTGATGTTTAAATATTTAAATAAGTTGTTTACTTTCTGAACAACTTGTTTAATTTTTAAACAAGGTTGAACGATAATCTATTGATACAACGGTTGTTAATTTTTTTTCTAACAGTGTTAAGGTGTGACGAGTATTTGTGAGGTCATAAAGTAAGACCAATTTAAAAATTGAGATTTTCGAGAAAAAATGTGAAAAATCAAAATTTTGCTATAAGTTCAAAATGGCAAATTAAAAATATCCCTAGTGACAACCATAAACCAGCTCCCATACCTGAACTTTGACGGCTTATGTTACCGCTTTCAGCGGGAGTACCCTCCAATTTTTTTCATCATAATGACCGCAATGGACTCATTTATAGTTGCGAAAATGCCCAGAGTCAGTTGTTGTTGTTGCGTATTTATGCAGCAGAAAAATATTCCAAAGGTATGATGGTATCGATAATGAGGTTTAAATCAATTCACTGCTCAAACACACGCATTTCGACAAAACCACTATCTTTCTTTAAGATCATGTGATTTCTGAAAGCAACATGCTATAATCATGAAATAAAATTCTTAGAAAAGTTAAAACTACACACAAATTGAATATTTAGATATTGTTATCAATTTTTTCCCATCATTGTGAAAAATATTCCGAATAGTCTACAAATTTGGGTACAAAGAATTTTGATACACCTTGTATAAAACTCAATTCAAATAATTTAAACCATACACAGTACTTACAATTGAAGTATAAAAGATCGTGACAATACTGAGTAACAGAATGGCTCCCGTCAAAGATATATTAGACACTGGAATGTACAAAAAATATTAATCTGTTAATATGAAATAACAACACAAAATCAACTACAAGCACGAATGCTAGTTTTAAAAGTATTTAAAGTATATATTTAAAAATGTATTAGACGGGATTTATGAATGGAAATTAATACCAAATAATTTGTGGACCATTTAGGACGAAGAATATCTGTAAGTCGTACCATTTTTAATTCCCTGAATTGAGATGAGGCGCACATGCATTTACCACGCGAAGTATATTGTATATCTGTACAATCGTATTCTTTAGCGTATTGTCGGGAAGTAAGCAATTTTTTCATACGTTTACACGTGATTTTGTTTTTTAAAATCCTTAAAAATTTCTGATTTCCAGGTATGTTTTGGATCCTTGTCATTACATTTGTTTTTCCAAATGAAAATGGTAGATGGGTTGAATTGAATCAAGGTCATTGAACCAGCATTAAATGTCTGTTAGTGGTCTGTACTTTTAGCTTCGCTTACATTTATTTGGCGACGACAAGACCAAATGTTTGGTAGCTAAAATTTTGACGGGGGAATTTGACTGTCACAAAACACAGGTCATTTTGCGAGAACTTTTGTTTAACGAAAAAGTATATTTCGGAAACTTTCAAAATAGGTCAGGTCAATGCTGAACAAGGGGCAGCCGAGTTCCTCGTCTATGTGAAGTGTTCAGTGACTGCATGTTTCATTATGATATCTTTGAGAAATATGTTGAAATATTCTTTGAGTGCCACATTTGTAATACCTAGTTCACATATACACTCTTAAAATTATCTTGCTCTTGTTGAGTAAAAACCAAGGAAGCTATAGTAAACACTTACTCAACGGTCACAGCTCATTTTGTTGAGTAAAATCTTACTCAACGTTGGGTAAACTTTGCTCAACGTTGAGTAAGATGTGCTCAACATTGAGTAATATTGACTTAACCGAGTAAGATTTTACTCAATGTTGAGTAAGATTTTACTCAACAATGAGCTGTGACCTTTTTACTCAACAAAGAGTAAAATAATTTTTAGAGTGTAATAGCAATCTGTACAACTCACCTGCTATTATGACCATACTTGCTCCAAAAGTCGCAATTCCAGAGTGTAATAACTGTATAGAAATATGAAATATTGCATTATAATTGTCCTGTTTAATGAATGTGTCAGATTGACCTTGAAAGGGAGCTATGAGTGATTCAAATCGAGTTCATTTCTCAGAAGAAAAATGCGATTGCGATTTATTGCTATAGCTTTAGTCCTGCTTTTCTTATCTTTGCTACAAAAGAAAACATTTTAGAACATGCTTACCACATGATTTTCCATTAAAACCTGGACGGAATGATTCTAATAAGAGGGCATACTACCATGGTCTTGGTCCCCTTAATTTAGCGCTAAGAATCTCAGCTCTTTCCTGACTAATCTTAGCACCTGGTGTTTATTTTAGATATGAGCTGTGGTATGGACATGTTCTCACAGCACAATGAAGTACTGAAAATTGGACTTGGTAAGGATGTGTCTCTGGGAAATTTGAAATGTCACCCATAAATACACCAATTTTCAAGAAATGTACCAAATCATTAAACATGTTAGTCCAATTTACACAAGAATTGTAATTTCCCGTTAAAATGTGCGCTTTTTAGGCGCAAATGTTTCGAGATTTGGGAAAAATGTTCAAATTGCACGATTTCTAACAAAATGTTTACCATTCGATTCATACTGGTAATTTCATCTTTCTTAGAGGGGGGATTTAGAAAAACCATGTCTTTATAAAGCATAAAATTGGAATAGTACGTTTTTCCATTTTTTTAAATAAATTCCAAGCAGGTATTTACCCCCGTATTTACTGATATAAATACCAGTATATTATTATGCCTACCATCAACATATAACATAATTTGAAATAAATTGGTTTAAATGCTGGTTTAAATGCACGACAAAATTGAATTACTGATGTTACCTTTTATTAAGCAATTTAACGAGCCTCCACAGGGATCAAGGAAAGTCTCTATATTTCCATCTTGCAAATCATGATTAGGTCAAATTGCCAAAGAGCTCCAAAGTTCACTGACTGGGAATGTACTCTTAATTATTTGACGATTTACCTAGGGAGCAAAACCCCATTTTAGGGGTCAAACTGCAACGAGAAACTATCTATTTGGGTTCTTTCCTGACGGACCATAGGTAGTAACACTAGGGTGGACACAAAATCAGTATGTTGCATGGGACCCTGCAGGAGGGGGGTAAAAGTCATTGCAGGGGGCAAATTTCAAAATTGGGCAAATTTTGTTTTAAACCATTCTAACATGTTCCTCTCATCATAAGAAAGCAGAAAAAGTATACTTTGACCTATATCTGATGAAATATTTTGAGATAAACGAAAGCATGAATGGTGATTACAGGGGTCACATGTTGGGCCAAAGGGAGTCACAATTTTTTAAAGTGTCCAATTTTGTATCAAAATTGTCTCAAATTGTCCAGGGGCAAATTGTTCGTCTTGCAAAACTGTCTACATCTTCGATCCAATGTCCATTGTCCAACGTCTTCTACAATCATTTCTATGGTATCAAGAAAAACTTCTAATTTCCAATTGGTGTAAATAACAAAAACTTTATATTGACCTGTAACCATAGCAACGGTTGATCGTAGACATTGGAATATATTTCTTTGTACAGACAGTTTTGTAAAACGAACAATTTGAGATCATTTTGAACAATCGGACACTTTTGAAATTTTTGACTCCCATAGGCCCATCTCATGACCCTTGGATGACCTTTCATGTTTTCGGATATAACTCTTGAAGCATTCATCAGAGATGGGTCAAAGTATTTTGCTGGTTCGTTATGATGAGAGGAAAATGTTAGAATGGTTGTGAACAAGATTTGACCAATTTTCAAATTTGCCACCTGCAATGACTTTTACCCCACTCCTGCCGGGTTTCATGTAACAGACTGATTTTGTGTCCACCCTAGTGATGTTACCTATGGTCCATAGCACCCATCTAGATAGGACACATTAAAAAAAGTTCTCATTGCACGTAAACCTGTTTTGCTCCCTAGGTAATTCAATGAATATGAAACACACAATTGTCTGCAGTGAACATACTGTGCATTATCTTTTGGAACCATTTCTAGCTGTTTCGGAAAAGACGACAGGGGGTGTTTATCGTATCTGTCCTATTTTTCATCAAATTTGTTCATTTTTTAGCATAGCTTTTTCTTTATTCAAAAATTCAAAAATTGGACCAGAAAATTTAACATCCAAATATTTGACAAAAAGAGTAACTTTTGAAATGAAACAAACGTTCGGGTCTATATTGAAGTATGTTTCTATGAAACAACACCTTTACATATTTTCTGACTATCCGGCAAAGGTAAAGAACTTTACACGCAAAGATTGTAATGTGTTTTTTTCTGGAACACACTGTAGTAATATCTTTTATTGGTGGCATTCTGCTCATAAAGTAAAATGTAAATTTAGGTTATGACGGATACTTACTTACCATATATACATAACAAATCAGCAATCCGCATGTTCTTACAGCAGGGCTGAACCTAAGGTCAAGGTACTGTTGGTCAAAAGTGAGAGAAGAATAAGATGTGATACATTGATTTCTTGTAACAAAATGTTAAATCCTGTGAATACATAAGAATTTAGATTATTACAACAACGATCCAAACACCAATTAAATTACTTCATTGAGTGATTCTTGCGCGGGGAATTTAAACTGATGTTTTGAGCCACGTGAACAGTTGAATATTTTTGCCCGCGATCATGACATCGTTTATTCAGAAAATATGCCTACTTATTTTTACTCTCTAATTCTAGCATTTTAACGTTTAACTCATCAAACAAAGTAACATACCACTGAGGTTTGTAAAGCTTACCTCATAAATGCTGGTTAACCTCAACTTGTAGTATATTGGTAGAAAGCATCTTGCAGCTACCCAGGATGCTCCGACTTGACCAACCATACTCCACCACATCATAGTGCCCCGGAAGTAAATTTCGGCTGTAACACCCTGCAAGCAAACGTCCACACAAAGTCAAAATTCGCAAATAAGTTGGACATGCTGGATAATTTTGCCATAGAGAACTTAGAAAATAGCGAAAAGAGTGAAGTGAAAGGAAATAAGATTGAGCCTTTGTAAAGTGATGTTATTTTTTCAGCTTATTATCCATTAATTATTTACAAACTTAATTCAGTCAGTTCAAAAACATGGAAAATCCGTCCATCGGTATTTTCCGTAACTGAAATCGGGAGTTTTCATGACAAAAATGGTCCAAAATACAGCATTAAACACCGCGAAAGGCGTTTCTATATATAACCTTCCAGGGTAGTGTACCACAAGATATTTTTATTATCCTCAAATTTCAGCCGATGCAAATTTAAATTAAGGGTCTGATTTGAAAACTTCAGACATCGTGTCCAAACCAATTTCTGAATAATTAAAATGTTGCGCCGGACAGATTTTGACATTAATTTGGTTAATTTTGCCATAGAGATCATAGAAAATGGTGAAAAGATTGAAGTAAAGTGAATGAAAATAAAAAATTGAACCTTTGTAAAGGTTACATTATCTTTTCAGCTTCTTATCCGTGAATTATTTAGCCTAAAGTTCTACAAACATAATTCAGTCATTTTTTCAGTATGTAATGCTTTAGTTTGTTAGTGAAAAAATAAAAAACGAAAAATGCAAAATGAACTGAAACCGGAAGTAGCTTCAACATGACAAAATTGCCTAAAATATAGCATTATTAAGGCTACGGTCCCTAAATGAGTGCCATTTTTGCCAATGGCATCTTTACTCCAACTTTTTACCTACTTACACATATCAGAATAATACAATTTTTGGCGTACATATGTAATAAAGTCTCTAGTTTATACATGAGACTTTAGTAGTGATTTCACGTCCATTATCAAGGTCAAAATTACGTCAATAAACTACTTCGAAAAATGTACACCTTTTTCGCCGAAACCTTAAAATTTCATGATGTTCGAACAATTCGTCTGTTTTCAAATTTTGACAGATTGTAGGCTTGATACTTTTTATTGAATTACAGATAATATTTTACAAATGTGTTGTGTTGATTTTGAATGATAATGTAACAAACCCACGTTGTTTTGCCCGAAAAACCAGGCGTGAATTATGACTCTGAGTTCGCCCTGTTTGAGCTGTGAATAGCCTGATTTTAGTATCTACATTATCTACATTTTGTCTGATATACACATTCGCATAATTTACTTAACAAATCCAGCGATTTTTATGTAAACAAAAGAAAAATACGGCATTCTAATGTTTATGTTTTAGATTTTAGTTCACGATCCCAACAATGCCTTGATAGCTCAGCGGTAAAGCGCTTGCTTCGTAATGGATGACTAACTCCTCCCATAATCCATGGTTCGAGTCCCCGCAAAGGCAGTGGAAAATATTTATCTTTTCATGACAAAAAAATAGTTAGGATTCTCATTTTCCTGAACATGTGGATTCCTCGTACCCAGCGCTCGAAATTATGGTTGTCCGGTTGTCCGGGACAACCAAATCTAGCGCCGGACAACCTAAATTTAT
>JXSR01S013835.1:16353-29817 GCA_000969725.1 Ophiothrix spiculata
TCTAGAAGCGGATTTGCATACTAAACATGATGGTCAGGTCATTTTTGGACCAAAATGTATAATTTTGGACTTTAAGATTTTTGGACCCTAATAGGGTCCAAAAATCATGGCCCAAACTTTTTTGGGAAAGCTAACTAAAATTTTGAACCATTTTACTTTTTAGAATGTAGAAAGAAATATATCTAGGAACGCATTTCTCAAGTTGTTAATTTTTTGTTTCTTAGTTTTGAGATATCGTCAAAAATTTGTCCAAATAATGTCAAAAAATCCCGCTCCTCAAAAATATGCCACATTTTGACCTATTTTTGGCAATATTTCAAAAAATAAGATAAAAAAATCAAAATCCTAGATATTGCTTTCTAGATTATAAAAAGTGAAATGGTTCAAAATTTTACCGAAACAAAATTTAGATAGCTTTCCCGTAAAATTTGGGCCAAAAACATGATTTTTGGACTTTAGGGCCAAAATTTCACATTTTGTTCCAAAAATAACCTGACTATCATGCAAATCCACTTCTAGAAATGAACACTTTTATTTGGATTTAATTATCCGTTGCTGAGTTACAGTGCAATAACCATTTCTGAAAACGAAGGGTTGACAGGGCCCTTAAACTGTACTAGAATTGGTGTTCCAAATGTGCACGTTCCAATCTTGTACTAGAATTGTACTTAAATTGGACTAGCATTGGTGTTCAAAATGTACACATTCTTTATTAGAATTGTACTCGATTTTTACCAGGTTTACATGCATTTTACGTCAGGCCGAAAACATAGTCGGCCTCCAAACAAATTTTTTGCTACCAAACATTTGGTCGTGACGTCAAAATGACGAGTGACTCCAAACAAAATAACTTCAACACCGAGTTGAGACCAAATAAAATGTTGCGCAAGATTGCACATGTTATTGAATTGCCATATACATTGGACCAAATGTTTGTTAATGTTTTTCTACCCAACATTTGGTCGTGACGTCACCAAATATTTGTCATTGAATTTTAAAGTATGAACGGGCAGCAAACATTTGGTCCAATGTTTATGGCAATTCAATAGTATGTGCAATCAGCGCGAAATTTTATTTGGTCTCAACTCTGTGCTGAAGTTATTTTGTTTGGAGTCACTCGTCATTTTGTCGTCACGACCAAATTTTTGGTAGCGAAAATTTTGTTTGGAGGCCGACTATGGTTTCGCCCTTACCCGTTCATACTTTAAATTCGATGGCAAATATTTGGTGACGTAACAACCAAATGTTCGGTAAGGAATATTTTGTTTGGAGGCCGACTATGGTTTCGGCCTTACTCTTCGTAGACCACGAAAAATGCAGTCTTCCTTTGGAGATCAGGCATTACTCACTTGTCATACCCAGTGTAAAGTTAAACTTAGTAACCGTGAAATCGAAGTCCGCCTTCCTTATACCTTAACGAAATAACGATTGAAATTAATGTTGTTTGAGAATTGTAAGCCTATACCTAACTTTGCTTATTTTAATAACAATATTCGGAGAAAGCAAAAGCCGAAATAATCCAAACGGTGCATATGTATTAAATTCAAGTGATATTTCCAACATTGAAAGGCAAAATATACATACGATTTTTTCGATTTTCTAAAACGAATTGTTGGATGAAGTGCGACAATACAGACAAACAACCAAAGTCAATCTTCACGGTCAGTCCAACAGGGAATCAAGCCAGGGCCACAGAGGGAACAGCCGACTGCTAATACCTGTACTTACCGATATAAAAGGAAAGCAATAATAAGAACAATAACTGCAGCAGTTACTAATGTTCCTGCAATGACACCAGTATTTGAAGTTCCTGTAGCTGGGGATTGGAAACACGCAATAATCAATGAATTTGAGTTTATTATTTACATAGATATATATTTATATACTTAGACTTAATATTGCTTTGCAGAAGCATTAAGGCTGTTTTGTAAGCAGCAAAATCCTCAGAACTCCTATTTTACCGATGCATCTGTCGTATGATATTTATATGTCATTTTTGTTTTGTTTTGTTTTTTATCGATTATCTCTTTATATTATAGACTCCAGACTTGACAGGTATGCTATCGTCTATGATAGGTTCAAAGCGGGTATGACGTCTTACGTATTACTTGAACGTTTGAAAAACCTAAAGGTGTTTACTTCCATAATTTGTAGCCACTTACTTGCGGTACCAACTCCTGATAATATTGGTCTACTAAATGGACCAGGGCCTTCCCTGGTGTACGCACGAATGTGAAATATGTATGATTCATCAGTAAGCAAGTCTGTCAAAATAGTTATTGTATTGGTTGTATTTATTCTGTTGAAATCGCTCTCGCCTGGAAGCCAGTACTCGTACTCATACATAATAATATTTCCATGGCGAGAACCACACGCCGGTGGCTCCCATGAAATAACAATTTGGTTGGTTGACTTAGATACAACTTGAATATCTGTTGGCGCTTGGGAGGGAACTAAAAATAAGACATATATTAGGTAAACTAAGTAGGTACTTAATTTAGATATTTTAAGCTAAGTTACAGCCAGTTAAACCCCGTTAGATTCCCAAGATGCAGATTATGAACGTATATCTAGTACAACTATAGCACAATTCTGGTACAGTACTAGACTGTGCTGTCAGCCGGACGCTATGTAGGCCGGACACTACAGTCTATTACACCGGGACTGGGAATCGAACCCGGGACTCAGTGGTGCAAAGCGAGGGAAATACCGCTGTGCTAATATACCACATTTCTAGTACTATGGAAATGCGCTTTTAATCCAAATGTACCGAGAAATGTACTAGAAAAATTACCAAAACTGATTCAGTTAGGTACACAATTTGGAGCATTTTGACCAAAAACTCGTTCAAATATTAACCGCTTTTTTAAGTAATCTCTCAATCATTTTATAAGACGATTCTGTGAGTGAAATCAAATGTCAAGGCCAACGTGTAATTTATAGATGCTTCTCTTTAATGTATTTTAAGTTGTTATCGTGTTATGTATTAGTGGGTATAATCTTACAGTTAACATAAAATACCCCGTCATGATATTCTTCAGAAACAGTGGCCTTAACGTATTATGATACAGTGTGTCCAGCAGCACCCGTTTGATATTTGGCAGGGGTGTAGGTCAAAAATACATATAATATAACAGCATTATTTCAGGTGACTATCTTTGGAATTAAAAGTGCTCAAGCCCATTACATGCGAGCTAAGAAACAAATTTAAAAGTATAGACCTCTGGAAAGGCAGCCATTACTGACAGTTTCATAGATACCCTCGCTTACGCTCATTGGGTACCCATTCATCAGATGGGATAGAGTTTGCAACGCTTTCGAGAAACCAGGCTAAATATACGTATGTACATTCAGTAGTGTCAAAATTGTGTACATACGTATATTTAGCCTAGTAATATATGGATATATTTCCATTATAATGTGAGGTGGTTTGTTCTTTTTTTTTTTGATAAAAACGATGCATTATGTGGTATTTACTATAAAAAATCAACGATTTTAAGCCTTTTTAACATACGAATTTCAACCCTTACATCAATGTTGTTTTAGAAGCTAAAAAGACGCCAGTTTGGTCGATTCTGCTAGTAAAACCTTAAGGTCGGCATAGTAAATTACGAGATACAGGCCATTGAAGCTGAGCATAGTCAAAAATCACGTCCAAGGTCGAATTTCTAATATCATCAGAAACGTTACCTTTGAAGTGTATTTTAACATATAAATCAGGTTCCAACATCAAAAACATAAAACAAATGTTTTAAAAACCGAGATAAAAATCCTTTCTCCATTCAAAGTTTACCAGTACAGAAACTTTAAACTCGATTTTCTCGTAACTATAGTTTTCCGAATCAGCCCGATGCCTTTAAAAATTTGGATGTAACTTTGCAATCGATCATTCAATAACCAAAGGCAAGGTGTCATTTTAAAGCTTAAAATATATTCTTTCCGATGAGACCAAAAAATCAAATTTCATTTTGGGACCCTTAAGGTACCTTTCGATATGACAGGTCACAAATATGAAAACTCCGATTGATGAAATTTGAAATATATATTTTGCCTATAAGACTTTAAAATTGAAGAAAAAACAAGGAGAAATAAATACGCTGATGTGGTGTATGAAAGGTACTTAATTTCGGCTCTTCATACTTGCTGCGTTTTGTATTGCGATAACCAGTCACAAAGATTTCGATAACCAGCACCTTTTGTCAAAACGGGTCATCTGATGCCAGCAGCGTGCATGTAGCTCAGACCTTACGCTTTGAATGGCTCGGCCCTCGCTGTGTTGAAATATTTTGCATTTCATGTGAAAATTAATGAATCTGACACGTGTATTTATGACTGAAAAGTAAATCTTTGGGTTCTGATGAGTATTAATTTTAGCTTAAATTTTATGACCCAATTTCATTGCTCTTGTTCAAAATAAACTCGGTATAAGGCACACAGTTTAAAAATTCAAACTTTTTAAAATTGTTAAATGTTTTTAAGACTTTCTCTTATCTGCTCTTTGTAAAATTGTCTGAACTTCAGATTTCTTTCAGTGATTTATTTCGATTTTAAAATCTTGTACTCAGCCTTATGAATAATCATACCCACTGCCCAGATAGCGATACTGGTAATTTTCATGCATAAAAGAATATAAACCATTGGACATTTACAGGAGCTGATATTACACTGTATATTACAATCTATACTGCACCTGATTCGTTAGTAATGAATTCCTTCCTGACAGGTTCCCCACTGCCAAAACTGTTGCTGCCAGATCTGGCTTGTATCGTTGCTACATATGTTGAATAATGTTGTAATGCTGGCAGTACAGTCATTGGAGTCTTTACACGATCATCAATTATAACAGGTTCCCTTTTGCCATCACACTGATCACTATTTATCAGCTCTACATTGACAACATAATCGATAACTTGACAGACACTCTCTGGTTCGTTCCATTCCAGTATGCCATCAGTGTAGCTTATGTCTTCAGTAATCCCTGGTGCTTAAAGGAAAAAACAGTTCTTTGAGTCAAATGCACAGCATGCGCTCTTTAAGGGTAAAGGGAATCCATCTGCTCAGGAAAATGTGAATCCTAACTATTTTTTAATCATGAAAAGATAAATAGTTTCCTCTGCATTTGCGGGCACTCGAACCATGGATCATGACAGGGGTTAGTCATGCATTACGAAGCGAGGGATCTACCTACCGCTGAGCTATCAAGACAGCGTTGAGATAGTGAACTAAAATCTAAAACATAAATATTGGAATGCCGTATTTGTCTTTTGTTTGCATAAAAATTGCAATTTTTGCCTCATTGGAATGCTCAATTTATAAGTACATTATGCGAATGCGTATATCAGACAAAATGTAGATACTTAAAACAGGCAATTCACAGCCCGAACAGGGCGAACTCAGAGTCGTAATTCACGTCCGGATTTTCGGGCACAACAACGCGAGTTTGTTACATTATCATTCAAAATCAACTCAGCATATTTATAAAATATTGTTGTAATTCAATAAAAAGTATCAAGCCTACAATCTGTCAAAACTTGAAACCAGTCGAATTGTTCGAACATCATGAAATTATGAGGTTTCGGCGTCATAATGACGTCAATAGACTACTTCGAAAATTTGATGCCTTTTCGCCGAAATAATTTTATGATGCTCGAACAATTCGACAGATTGTAGGCTTGATACTTCTTATTGAATTACAAATAATAATATATAAATATGTGGTGTTTATTTTGAATGATAATGTAACAAACCCGCGTTGTTTTGCCCGAAAAACCGGAAGGGAATAAGGACTCTGAGATCGCCTTGTTTGAGCTGTGAATTGCCTGTTTTTAGTACCAATATTATCTAATGATATACGCATCTGCATAATTTACAAATTGAGCATTCCATTGAGGCAAAAATTGCAATTTTTATGTAAACAAAAGAAAAATACGGCATTCTAATGTTTATGTTTTAGATTTTAGTTCAAGATCTCAACGCTGACTGTATAGCTCAGCGGTAGATCCCTCGCTTTGTAATGCATGACTAACCCCTGCCATAATCCATTGTTCGAGTCCCCGCAAATGCAGTAGAAACTATTTATCTTTTCATGATTAAAAGATAGTTGGGATTCACATTTTCCTCAGCAGATGGAGGTCATTTACCCTTAACGCGTCATTTTCATCATCGATGAATTGTTGCACATTTGCCGTCCTAGTTGAAAACTCGCTAATGTTCTATCTAGTACGAGATAGTCATACTGTACTTACCAACATAAATGGTAATTTTCTCTGAAGAACTGGAAATTCCATCAGCATCTTTGTTTGTGGCTTTTATCCGAAATTCATGTTGTGTACAGGGGGATAATAAGTAAATTTCAAATGACCTCATCACTGCATTGTTAACTGATATTGATGTTGTTCTATTTCCACTCTGCTGCAAAATAACAAAGCCAGTCAATCCTTGGCTGCATTGAATCCAGTCCGAACCATCTGGGATCTAGATCGAGAGGTAAACATTTTTAACTTCATAAAAGAAAAATAAGTCGATACCAACGAGAATCTGATGTAAAAATGGAATCGTATTTTTGTGAGATTATGAACAAATATGATAAGGTTTAGTCTTAATAAACAATAATGGTTTTAATAACGTGATTCTATGATCAGCATTCTCGAATTTATTAATGAAATACAACAGAAATTCGTACACTCCAGGTCAACGTTGCTCGATCTTCAGCAACTTGAATGACGGTAAGTGTTGGTGCCAATGAAGGAGCTGAAAGTAAATGAATTATAAGATGAATTGTAAGATATATTGATATTTTAGGATATCATTCATCTTTGTATTTCGCCGCCGCCGCCGTCGCCCTCGTCGTCGTCGTCGTCGTCGTCGTCATCATTCAACTTTGTATTTCATCATCATCATCATCATCATCAAACAACAATCATGTTATAAATCGTGTCCATTACCTCCACATCCTGTAGTTGCATTAGTTGTCATGGTCCGTGGTCCTTCAAAACACAATCCATTGACTATTTTGACAGCAGCGATGGCAAAAGTATACGAAGTCTCGGGAACCAAATCTGTGACATTGACAAACGCATTCACGGTTGTTGTGAAATTCCTTTCACCATCTGCCGAATTCGTCTCCCAATAGTATAACTTATACTGATGTGGTGCTGTGCCATAATCGATGTCCTGGTTCCATGGATTCCATGTGATTTCAATCGTCGTGCTGGAGGAGTTTGCGTTTACTGTATCATCATCAAAGAAGTATGGCAATGCTGAAATATTTGAAGGATGATATTCATTCCGATATTCTCATTTTATTTTGCTACTGGATAACTTAAGGTTTAAGATTGAAATTATCTATTATCTATTACATTCAGTAATCGACATTCATAGTCTAGTGTTTTGTTTTGTTTTAATTCGTTTGTCTCCAAATAAGTCTAGCTCACATTATAGACAAATGACAAAGGTATACGGACATGAAAATCTTAAATTATGGCTATAACGAGGAAAGGCAAATTCTTCGACGGTTCAAAACGACCTTTAGAATCAACACAATGTCAGAGATTGCCGCAAGTTCCCGCAAATAATCAGCCATCAACATTCGTAGCCCTCATATCCTCGCAAACAACCGTTTCACCAGTCGTTTAATTCCGTTCTTTGTCGTTTGGTCCTTGTCAATTGTCGTTGACATAAAACTCGACAATGACTATAAGGGTAAAATAACATTTGCAGCCTGACGTCGCGTCGCTTGTTGTTCCCCCATTTGCCATAGTGTAAGCTAGCCCTTAGGGCCCTACCGTATAGATAATAAATTGAGCGTATACATAACGGACACTAAAGTATGGAAAATTAATTGAACGTACTTCTAACGAGCTCATGGCGAACAACAATGTACGTACGTTTTGCTCTATACGGTGGTGTGCGACGGAGCCGTTAGATTTAAAGATCAATTACCTATCTGGCAATCCTCTCCACCCCATCCATAGGCACAAACTCTACTGTTGGTGCACACTCCTGTAGTTTGATCACATCCTTCGCAATGACAGGTGAACTCACACTGAGCACCAAAGAACCCTTCCTCACATTGTGTATGACCTAAAAGAAAAACACAGATAAGACGTGATTTTATTTATATTTATTTACTTTTATATGTATAAATTTAACCAATGACTCATCAATTTCTTTATGATTAAAAGCGTGTACGTTTGAAGACTATCAGGACAAGTAAGTGCAAACATGCTAGCTCAGCCAAGAGGCTGCAGCAACCTCTAGGGACACTGAACCTTGCTTAGCTCATATAAGAGCCATCTCAGCCCGGATCAGCTCCCCAAGTTTCCTACGGATTTTCATTTTCATCCGCCACGTAAGCTAGCGTGAAATGATGCTTGGTGTGGAATATTGAGGTGGGCCAAAGTGGTCAGAGAAAACCTGTACAATGTAATGAGGCTGCGTGGAATTACAATCAGGAAGGCGCAACAGACTTAACATCCTCTGTATTTATTCTTTTCTACTTTAAGAAACTGGGGAATGTTTTCAGCAAGGACGGTGAGCCACAATTATCTAACTTATATTTTTATTTTAGAAATTGAGAATTAGTGAATTCTTTATAACAAGCAAAGTGTAGACGGGTTTAATGATATATCCGACAAGATTCAGGGAGGAGATTTATTTGTCAAAATACACTGCAATATTCTTATTTCCTGTTCTTCTCGTTCGTCTTCTCACCTTGACAGTACTCATCGAAGTACCCAGACATGCAATTGGCATTTTCTCCACAACCGAATTGTCCGTCACATTCGGTATTATTACAATGACACTGACGGTTACAAATGGAGCCATACCAACCACTGGGACACTCTGAAAAAAGAAAGATACAGTGCTTTTAAATACAAAATAACAGTACTGTAAATATGACGCGTCACAGCAAAAGGTATACCTTAATTAAGTCGGAAAACCACATTCCGAGATACGGGCCGCTGCTAGATTTTGCATATTTGTAATGGCTCAGCTCGAAACCAGGAACTTTGCAGATTTTATCATTTCTTATGTTACAGCATTTTCTAAGCTTCAAATTGACACTTTACTTGTTCAAATTTATCAAGGCGATCAAATTTTACAACAACAAATCTGCTGGAAATTCTTATTAAAATTTATTTTCTGCTGTATATTTTCAAAAGTTTATTAATAACTATTATGTCGCAAGTTGTCCCTTTTAGGGGTAAACCATCATAATTACACTTGGCAATTTTTGCATACATAAGAATAGAGTCTCCAAATTATATTTTTGTTTTGACCATTAATTTAATGTTTAGGAACATCTTTAACATGGCGTGACCACTTCTTCAAAAAGTTGACGCTTTTTTATAATCTCAAAATCGGATAATCTGATATTTTTGAGAGTGCAGGAAAAATAACTTTGAGGGGAATTACAAATGATAAATCAAATGCTAGTAATACCAACAGCAATATGAAATTTTCCATGGAAACATAAACTTTAACACTACATTTTACGGTTAAGTGCTTTTAACCAAAAAATATGTTGTTGCTAATATTAAAAGTCTACATTATTAATTGTGATTCCATAAAATGCATCTTGGCCGTTAGCATTTGAAATTTGAATAAGGTCGGATGATTCGAACTACAAAATATTTTCATTTCGACGAAAAGTCGTTAAAATATTAAACTCATTTTTAAATATTCTTATCGCCATTTTTAAAAAAAATACTGTGAGTTAAGTTAAAAGTCACGGCTAATATGCTACGTGAATAAAAGAAAAATATACACGGATTACAGATGACCTTGACCTTGATAAAAGCACAAAATTATAGATTTGTTGTTGTTTTAGTAAAGCAGATTTAATATACTTTCAAATGCAGAAAACATGATAGAAATCGGCTGATTGGTTTAAGCTAGTCTTATCTTTAGGAATACCACGGATTTATTTTAAGCAAAGGATTTAAACGAGCTTTCAGTGTTAGGTACTTTGAACACACTTCATATCGTGTGGCTAGGTCAAACATGGAAATTATATCATCACTTATGTCATTATTATTTTAGGTGGAGAAATGAAAAGTGATACCTGTCGTGCAGTCCAGTCCTGTGTACCCGGCTACACACGAGCATCCAATAGGATCGGGTCCACATATCAACGCTGTTCTACAGTTGCCACCTCTACCAAAATGTCTACTGCTGCAAATTAAAGATCCTTGAGCTCCCCAAAAGTTATTACCTAAGCCTGTGTAATAGTAGAAACAACGAAATTGATAAACGTACATCGCAAACATGCTATTGTCATCTTCTTATTCTCCTTCAGATTAAATTTAATAAAAATAAACATACTATGTAAAACTGAAATGAAAATGTTAAGCTAGCGTACTTTTTTTTCCTTGAAACTTCTGCTCACACAAAAGAACGCTTAACTACTTACGTAGTATCTTATTCATGATTTATTTCGTTGGCAGATTATGTGCAACATGTTACACATAACAAATTACACTGGTGCATTGCCACTCGCTACCAGTGTACAAGTGGAGCCAGTGATGTATAGATGGCCTGATACGATGGAATAGCTGTCCTCTGGTGACCTGATGAGCACCATCACAGTGAATAAATTAACTATGTTTGGACACGGGTGGATTTTATAGGTTCAGCATCTGTACCAATTGCCACCCATACTAAATCATATGGGGATACACCTGAGCCACCAACCACCAACCATTGTGAGTATGTTCACGCAGGTCAGTGTTGCTGGTGTCAGAGTCACTGATCATCCCAAGGCTCAGGTGCTTCTAACCCTACCTAACCGATGACAACCACTAAACCTAGGCAAATGAAATGCTGGAAGGAGAAAACTATTATTGAAATCATTAAATTTCCTACAAATCAAATCTGCTAGGTGCGTATGATGAGAGCGTGTGCGACTACGCATCGGTAATGAAAATGCACTGCGTATATCTTAATTGGTTGCTTGCACCGCGATCGCGTGAAAAGAAAAGTCTTTCGTACTGTGTGAGGTGAGACGCTTGTTTACTCTACGCATTTGTTGCGTTCAAAATTTGACGATTTGTAGGAAATTTAAAGGTTACATGCAAAGAAGGTGAACACTGAGCAGTAATGAACCAATTAACACTAATATAGGACGAATACACAACAATTCCTGCATTGTTTTGCTTCCCAATAAAATTAAAAGCATTTTTAGAATACACAACACAAATCTATACCACTTTGAGTCCATGAATGATGACATGTATAAAGGTTACCTGACCTGTGCAACCAACTTCTGCAGTGCATAGAAGTGTATACAGTTTAAGCAGTATTTTTGTGTGTTGAAATTTTTCACTAACCTGTTATTGACTGGTATTAAGTTAATTATATTCCAAATGATGCTTTACAATAATGTATGAATCTCAAATGATATTAAAAGTAAACTTTAAAAAACTATTTTCAAATTAAACACTGTTTCTAGTCAAAAGTCAAAAAATATTTCAATATATAATATCAAAACCCCATTGGTGTGACTGGCAACACTGCATAATTCTTGGGTAACCTTTATTCTTGTCATTTTGGGTGTTGCTTGGATCATTAGTTTTTGTGAAATGGTCATTGAGTAATAGTTATTTTATCTTATTTTGCTGTTGCTTTGGTGAAAATTGATTACTTTTGTGTTTAATTTGTTTAGCAATACAGCTAAATTCTAGACTTTGGTGTCAAATATGCCCAGCCTTTGCATGTAACCTTTAATGACTTCAATAATAGAAAAAGAAGAAAAATGAGCTATGGAAGGTAGAGCCGCTCGTTCTTCACTCTGTTAATCCAAAAAAAAAACAGTCCGCCACCAGGACGTGCTGGGTTTTGCAGTGACGCCTCAGGGAAGTCGAGGGCGCAGATTACATTGCCTTGCTATCCGCCACATTGCAACAAGCTCGGGGGCTGCTGACCAGAGTTGAGGATGCTGCTGCGGCAGTTGGTCTTATGATGAATGCTTCGGATACCAAATTCTTGGCATATAACATCAAGACTGATGTTGCACTGTCCACAATGGAGGGAAGTCAGCTAGACCAGGTCCGAGACTTTCAGTGCCTGGGCTCTTGGGAGGATGAGTCGGAAAAGGATTTTTATGTCCGGAAAGCCCTAGCATGGAAAGCTTGTGGCAAAGTGCGCCTTCTCTGGGAATCCAATCTGCCAGACTTGTTGGAGATCAGCTTCTTCCGTACGGTCGTGAGGGTGTTCTGTTGTGTGGCTTAGAAGGGTGGACACTGACAGAAATACTTGAAGCCAGGTTAGATAAGTGCTACATCAGACTATTAATGATGGTTCAAAACCTCAACTGGAGAGATCATCCTACTAGGGAGGTAATATAATGGTGATTTGCCCAAACTGTCAGAAATAGTGAGAGGTCGCCGCCTTAACTTTGCTGCTCACTGGAACCAGTGTCTGGACTTCTGTTCTGGACGCCCACCCAAACCAAAGGGACACGTGCACAGAGAAGACCAAGGCTAACCTACCCAGTACTTCTTACACAGGATGCTGGCATTGATCAAAATGAACTTCTCAAACTCATGCTAAACAGACAGCAGTGGAGAAAATTCATTGTGGCTTCCGACCGCGGTTGACATAGATAGATAGTATCTCATACTTACGCCGTTCACACTGTTTCCAAGCATACCCTGGTTGACACAGACAGACACCGTTATCAGCTGCACAGATCCCTCCATTCCAGCAGGTCTTACAATTATTGGAGCAGTCTGGACCATACTTTGGGCCAGGACAGGCTGAAAGTATGAAAAAATATAATGTGTATTTAAGTGAATACTAGTGGATGTCTATCCTAGTCAAAATCGAGTACAAAAATAGTACAACATTCCTATTAAAGGTGCACATTTGGAACATCATTTAAGTACAATTTGAGTACATTTATAGTACACAAATTTGTACTATATTTGTACTAAAACTGTACTATAATTGTGTTCCAAATGTGCATCTCAGGAATGTTGTACTAGAATTGTACTGGATTTTTTCCAGGGTATGATTAGATATGAATTTTTCATATTTCGAAGTGACGGGAAAATACCAATACTTTACCAAATCTAACAGGTAAAATAAGACGTGCCTTCATTAACCCTAATGTTAGCAATTATGCTAAGTCATCAATCGACTTTTGACACACAAATTGGCAACACAGCGACAGTCGTGGTTATTTAAGTCATCCATGTAGACTGTGTATAAATAAAAGAGTGAACTTTAGGGGCCTCGATAGCGGTCGGGACGTTGTGTGACCCACTGACATACTACTTGTGACCCACTTACATACTGACACACTGCAATCGGGATATTTTGTGTACTGACACACTGCTATCGGGATATTTTGCGAACCGTGTTGGGCGATACACGGTAACTCTAAATCTCTCCATCACTATTAATTATCGAAACAATACTAAGGGATTGGTCATTTATTAACGGTTGTGTAAACGTGTGTTT
>JXSR01S013836.1:0-10859 GCA_000969725.1 Ophiothrix spiculata
CTCAAAAAACACCCAATCTGAGCAAAATTGGGTGCTTTCCCGACCCTAATATTTTTTTAAAATTTTTGCATAGGGTCGGTTGCTGAGGGCAACATAACAATTTTGTTTTGGCCTAACAGGAGGAATGTGCAGTTGATCACATGAAATTAACAACCTCATACTATGGAGTTGTTAAAATGAAGAATTTCAGCAATGACTCATAGATATTGTTATCAGATCTTTTAAACTGCTGAAGGTGGATTAAAATGACACCTTCATGAACTTCACATGATTTCCAGAAGTCAAGTTATGGTCCATCAAAGGTTGTCAGGGAGTAAAATGTATAACTGAGATATACGCGTTCAAAGATCTTCCCCTAACACTTTTTCATAAAGGTTCTTTAAATTTCTCTTTTTTATTTTGTAAAATTTCAATTATATGTGTTTTTCAATATCTTTCAGAATGCAACATCCATTCTACAGTAAGCATTTTAAGAGATTTTTGTGGCCAACCTCTCGAATAGCATTAGCAAGAAAGTTAAAAAAAAACACCCTTTTTCTAGATCATGTTTTGCAGATTATTTAGAGTAGTTTACCAAACCCCACTTTCTTGTTTTTTGCAGGGCTGTTTGAGAAAACAAAACATACAATTTATTTTACTTGACTAAAATTACTGGGATGCTGCTGCATTTTATATGTACATGCTTCACATCCCTATCCTTATAAATAGATTTAACTTTTGATCAAAAAAATGTATAATTGTATATTTTAATGATACATATGCACACCTCTTTTGAAAATATCTTACTCAAATAGTTATTTGTTTCAGTCATTTGAGGAATCATAACCAATCAGTGTCTTCATCAGCTAAGGGAAAAATAAAACAAGAGGCATGCAGACTCCTCTTGGCATGTGTGGTAAGCATAATGAGACCCACTGTTTGGAATGTAAATTTATACTAAAAGGTGCTCCTGATGAACAGCAAGGTCCCATGAGCCTTAGGAAACACATCAGAGCTGGAGAAGATATCGTGTGTATCCCATCATGCATTGTTTCATATGGGATAGTTTGTATTGGAAATCATGTGAGTATAAATGCCAATATCAAAGTCAATTGTTGTAATCTTGCATTTTGGGCATGTTTCATCACTATCTACTCACATGACTTCTTATACGAAATTTCACACAGAGAGCAGCAATGCATTATGGGATACACACGGTATCTTCTCTTAGTAAGAGCAGCAATCATAGATAGACTGGAAATAACAAGATCTATCTAGGCTATTTTTACTTAGTGTGGGGTTCAAATAATTTAGGGGTACCAGCAAGCTTCGTTTTTGGCGAATCATCATTATGACTTGTGCGCTAATATTAGTGCTGTTATCGATTGTCCGAAGTATTGATTATCAATCGACATGTCGATACACAAAATGATAGAATCGATATTTAACGATACCCAAAGGACAAGGCAAAAAAGAAAATACATGCTCGAAATAAGAGAAAGAGCATGCAAGTTTTTCTTCACGACGATCGAAGATACATTTTCAAAGCTCAATTCATGTCTTTTTCTGCAATACTGTCAATCTTACTGGACCATATTTCAATGCACCACTGAAACACCGACACACTCAGGAATTGTTTGACAATGTTTTGTTGTGATTATTTTGTTAGAAAAACCATAAAAAGTCAATTTTCATTACACCATGAAATGTTTTCCTTCATATATCCCATGTGACATTGTAATTACCGACTGCTCCATGCATTAGGACATTCGTCATTGGTCAATATTTCACGATGTATTGTAAGACAGCCAATCAAAATTACGTAAGAAAATGCCAGAATTATGTGTGGAACAACCCAAGTCTTTATATAAAACTGTGTGATTATCGATAATGTTGTCGACATGTCGGATATTTGTCTTTCGACATATCGATACTCAAAAAGCCTATGGATAACAGCACTAGCTAATATTGAAACCATAAACACATGATGAATCAAAACATGATGAAATGATTTTTGTTGCATCTTTGTTGAGCATTTAAGAAAGCTACAAAACTATCCTTGCACTCAAAGCAAATACCTAAATACCCTGAGTTTGAGCCTGATGGCCAATTCAGATTCTGTCTATATATCCGACGCTTGACATCCATTGACACAGTATTTTGGTATAATTACAAACAGCTAGGGTATGCATAACACATGCCCCAGGAATGTTGTCAAAGACTAATCATCTAGTGATGTTCATCGATGGAAACCGATTCTTAATTATACAAATATTACCTGACTATGAGTGTGATGGCAGTAATATCATTTCGAAGTGAAAGAAGTATTGTTCCATTCACAAGCCGCTGTATGGCGAGTGAAATGGAACAATACATCTTTCACTGAGTGGTGATATTTCTACCATCACACGAATTTCAGGCAGTTAATATTTGTTTTATATCACTCATTCATAATTTATACATTCTTTACTCTTAAAGAATTGATAACTGCACTACTTACATCCAGCGGTGGCCGAGTTGACCTTAAAAATTGTGAGTCTGAGACTTGGCGCATGTGTATTTCAGTGCAGCAAAGTGATATAGTTTCTTCTACCATCACATGGAAGGGGTGATGGTAAAAACTATCAATCAGCAATAAAACAGTGAAATGCCTAGAACTTTAATATGAATGAGTGATATAAAAATTTATATCATGATTACAGTGATTTGAGCTGTGCAACAGTTTTTACTATTGCACGGCATGAAACAAACCTGTGTGATATCATGATATAAAACAAATATTGAATGCCTATGCACGTGCAATAGTGCAAAATATATATCATTCGGTCAAATTTGGACTGTTCCATTTCACTCGGCTACGCCTCCTGAAATAGAAAAGTCTAAATTTGACCTCATGATATATTTTGTACTATTGTACTCTCAGGCTTTCAATATTTGTATACTATAGTAGCACCCCTTTTTGACTCACCTGTATATAAGAATGACATCAGTTCAAGGATTTGCCATTATCAGGTATTTTCATCAAGACCAGAAGGAAGTACAGTGGAGCATGGAAAGAAAAGAAACAAAAAACAAACAAGGTTAGTTACACAGATATGCAATTGAGTAAAACATAATTATATGTAGTGTGAAACAAAAACACAAATTGTATAATCTGGATATATACCCAACAACGAAGCGAGGGATAAAAAAATTGTACCCCAATTGCTACCAAGTTGAGATGGGTGTGTCCTCTTGTCAGCATGGTGTTTTACCCTCTTTTTTGGATTATCTACACTCTGTAAATCTTGAAGTATGATAGAGTATAGATAAGGTTATGCTTTATGCATGGGCTTAGAAAAAAAATCATTTGATTTAATTAAAGTGATTTCTAGTTAAAAACATCATAGATCAAGAAAAGATCATCTATCTCTATCATCAGATTTCTTCTGATGAGCTATCTAGATAGGCTTGTGTTTTATGCATGGGCTTGGGAAAAACACCTTTAATAAGTGATTTCAAGTTTAAAATGTCATCATAGGTTAGAAAAAGGTCATCTTTCAATCCTCACAACATCAACAGATTTCTTCTGATGAGGACATGTGCTACATGTCGAAAATTCAAAAGGTATGTTAAGTTATGTTGTAAGCCTGTTTAAACCTCTCAGTAAACAATAAAGTTTGTCACTTTAAAAACAACTGAAATTAGTTGAACATATCGACTAACATGAACAATTCAAAGACAATTTTAACCCAACAAAAATGTGGAGTGTGCGCCTGCTTTCACATTTCGTACATCAGATTATTTTATATATTTCTAAAGGAACTATCAGTCTAGCTAGCTATAATAGAGTCTGCTGTCCTGTGGTGTCAAACCATAATAAGTGTAGAATTACAATATACTCTGGTAACGAGATATTTTGCAAAGACATGATGAATGGGCCTTTTAAAATGTCTCTCTTTGCTATGCAATAGACACACTGCACAAATAGCCTATTATTGAAACACATAAATGGTCCTTAATATCTGTTTTTAGTGATGATATAATATATTTTGAAAAACATTATGATGTTATGTATTTTAACTAAATATGATATTTTATTATAGGTTTTAATATTTAGTGTGGATCAAACTACCGCTGAAATGGCCATCAAACGCAATTTGGTCCAAAATTACAGCTCCTATAATGAGATAAAAATGGTCCCAAGATTAGGGATTCTAAACCCCTTCCCCAGAGTTATTTTTAAAATGAGAAAGAGAAAAGAGAAAAACTACATATCTTTTGATTTACTGGCACTCACTTGTGCGACAACATCCAAATTGCTTCCTCTTTATTCACCGCTTACATCCAAGTTGATGGTGCCAAGACACGAATGAACTATAATAGATGGCACAATAGCACTTAGGATTTTTAACTAGTTAACACTAACTGACCATAATCTCAAGGAATCTCATTATTGAAATCACCTAAAATGCGCTAAGTCCAAATACGTCATAGATGGGGGTTATATATGGCAACGGAGACGCTGCCTGGGCAGCGCCCCAGCGGTGGCGTGCTAATGGTATATGGGGTTTGGGAAGCGAGAGGGCCCGGGTTCGAATCCAGGTGAAACCATGCTTTTTTCACCCCTCCCTTTCTGAGGAGACAGGCTAGAAACGGAAAATCCTGTATGGTCAGTTAGGGTTAAATTAAAGACAGAAAAAAGGGTCCAGGGAGTTCAAAAAAGGAGGAATCCCATACAACGCTACAGCTAGTCTCTGTGACAAATTCTTCATGGGCGGATCCAGGAATTTTAAAAAGAGATGGTGCAATTTTGACAGCGCCTCGACGCCCACTCTAAGTCAGATGTTGCTCTGTTGACACAATTATTAATTTTCAAAGGAATAAAATCATTAAAAAGCAGCGGTTTCTTGACGTGTTACAAAAATAAGAGGGGGCGCGCAATGGCTGCCCCCCCCCCCTCTAAATCCGCCACTGTTCTTGGCAGCGACTTATATTTTTACGACGAGTCCTAATGACAAGTTACACTCTGAGAAAAAATGGTGCTAAAGGGGTTCTAAACTTGTCCTCTATATGGAACCCTATATGGGTTTTTAAGGAACCTAAATGAGTTCTAAAATAGCCGCTTAGCACCTCTTTAGGTTCTGTAATGAACCTTTTTAGGATCTTCAATTTTTAAGAACCCCTAAATTCTTCATGATTCCATATAGAGGACAAAAAGGTTCCAAGTTGAACCTTTTGTTCTGAGAGTGTACAGCAGGCCCCAATCTTAATTGATATGTTTTTGCTGATACTTTCTTATAGGTTTGAAGTCCTTCGAATGAGTAACGTTCAAAATGTTTAAAAAATATGTTGATAACTTGCCACAGGTAATTGGCATAACCTGGATGTAATCAAATTTCTCAGGTAGTACAAACTGCATCAAATTAAGATTTCTGCAGAGCAGTTTGGTTCAAAATCAAAGTTCCACTTTCAATTCATAAAGGTCCTAAGATCTGTGGGTTTGTTCCCCCTTCCCCGAATTAGTTTTGAAACGAGTGAGAGTGAGAGCAGACAACTGCATCCCTGTCGATTTGATGGTACTCCATTTGTTCCGCAAAATCAACATCACTTCCTCTCTATTCAATGCTTACATCCTTGTTTCTGGAACCAAAAGAGGAACGAACTATGGCACTAACACTACAGACGAATAATTTTTTGCGAGTTAAATAAAAGACAAGAAAATGAGTCAAAAAATGAGTTAGCCAACACAACATCACGTTCAGTCTCTGTAGCAAGTTATTGTAATCTTAGCATTAGGCGAAAAAAAAAGAACAAAACGTTTCATGGGCTGGCAGACCTTTCAAGTAGGGTCGGGCAAATTTCTATAACATTTTCCCCTAAAATAACCCAAAAGTCTGACAAAAAATTGTGAGAAAAAAGAATTTTTATGAAGAACTATTCTTTAAAAAAAAAACCTTCTAAAACAAAAATTTAGGGTTGGTCAGGCCCATAAAACAGGTTTTTGGTTTTTTTCAACACCGTATTATGCGTATAGCAAAAATTAGATTGGGGTGCGAGAGGTCCAGGGTTCGATTCTGATGAGGAAACCCAGGAACCACTAATTTGATATGAAGATTTCGAAAGAGTTTTTATACAAAAATGTGTGACCTAATGTACACGTTAGTGTTACTTTATATTCTTAAGATACTCCCTACCCAAGCAGGCAGCACAGGACACGATTTACTTAAGCTAGTAGAATTAGGGACCACGGATTTCTAAAACGCAAATAAAATGCCACGACCACCCTCCTCTGTACCCAAACTTGGTAGACTAATAATGACTGCTTAGAATAACCGCAGACATCAAGAATCTCGGATCACATTCCATCTGAACATTGTCTCATTCAGACTTAATGAGTTTCACACTTGGTGTAGGGATCCGGGAGGACCATAGACCTGTCTTCTTATATTATTTTAGTGTTTTCATTTTTATACCATATACACCCATAAATTTACTGTGTATTTTAAAGGTGCAATTGAATCCATGATTCTGATGTGACAAAAACATCATTTCTCATCTCTTTCCTAGCTAAATGAAAAGAAGTGTATTCTGAAAATTTCATTTGATTCCGACCATTCGTTTTCAAGTTACAAGCTTTTCAGCATTTTAAAAATTCCCATAGGCTTCTGTGCTGTAATTACTGTTGGGGCCCCCCGACAGTAATTTATTAGAAATCAAAACATTTTCTCCTTATCTCAAAAATGCAAGCACATTTGAAAGAAAGGTTTTGGGATTGTAACATATACAAGTCAAACATTCTT
Organism: Ophiothrix spiculata; assembly: GCA_000969725.1. NCBI lineage: Eukaryota > Metazoa > Echinodermata > Ophiuroidea > Amphilepidida > Ophiotrichidae > Ophiothrix > Ophiothrix spiculata. Next base: position 6,762 of record JXSR01S013836.1, read on the forward strand.
TCAAGATAAAAAAATAAATTTTGATAGAGGTGATTTTGAGGATGAAAATTGGATTATGAATTGCTTCTTTAAAAACTGTACAGACAAAATTGGATACTTATGCAACAATTATACCTCAAGTAAGAGAAGTACTTGGAAGATTATTCATTTTCTGTGTTCACATCATCCTTTGAATTGAACCGAGATGTTGTGAAAATCATTGCCCAGCTCTGATTTATGAAGAATGTAACACAGATTTTGTCATCTCCATAACCCTAAAGCATCCAAAGGTTACAAAAAGCTACAACAGCAAATCTTCAGAATACGTCATGGACGGGGGTCCTATATGGGGACGAAATCGCTGCCTAGGCAGCGCCCCTCGGGTGGCTTGGTTTAGGTGGATACGGGATTGGGATGCGAGAGGTCCCTGGTTCGAGCCCCGGTGGAAACCAACGATTTTTGACACCATTATTTCCAAGCAGAAAAGGGGTAGGTTGGAGGTTAGGGTTAGTGAATAAAGAATATGGCACACCTGGCAGAAAAAAATATCAGTTGAATCACAAACCTTGGGTGTTTGCACTTTATGCAGCGCCTCCAAAAATGCAACTGTCAATGTATAATATCAAATGTTTTCCCCATTAAAATATGACCAAATGAGACTGTCCATCCCAAAACAGCAGTAAATGCAAGCTCTTGTCATTTTGACTAGTTGATATATTTGCAAAGACCATGCTTTAAGGATGAAAATGACACCTTAATGAACATGATTTCCAGAAGTCAAGTTTTGGTCCGTCAAACCCTATATTTTCTAATGATCATCTTAAAAATATGCAAATGTATTTCACATTTCCTATCATTTTCTTGAAATGAAACTTTGTTGGTATTTTGTAGTAATCACTAGGATTGTGAATCTGTCAAAAAATCAATTTCGGGGAATTACGACCTTGACATGTATTTTAACCTGCAGCGCAAAATGAAGTTTCTGGCATTTACTGCTCTTTTCCTCGTTTTTGAAAATGTTCATGGGCTAAAATTTTAGCTTTTTCATTCATTTTCAGCCCATTTTTGACCTTTTACCCCAACTTTACGACGCTTTTCCTCGTTTTTGTCAACTGGCCTCTAACGCCCCTGCAACTAATAAGCAAAATGTAACCCGATACCTCCGACCCAAACCCTGAATTTGCATACTTTTGCTAGTACAAAAATTCCTGCTGAATACACCCCAAAGTAAAACACTAATTTTAATCTCGTGATTTATGCGCGGTGCCAAGATGGTAAATTATGACACTAGTACATTAGTCACAACATGAATATGGTAATGGGATACCTCATTGAGTCATAAATCCTTCCGGAGGAAAAAAATGAAATGTGCCGTACATCACATGTTGAAATTATTTCCTTCACTAATGGTGCATCCAAAGTGTGATCAAAAATTTGCTTTACACCGCAAGTCTCATCTCAAATGATAAAATACCAGGAAACCAAACAATGGAAAATAGCTTCCACTTAGTGCTCTATTTACAGAGGGACCAATAGGTTCAAAAGATAACTCTATTAAGATCATTGAATAGATATTTGTTTTATATAATAAAAATAGTTTATCTGAAATAAAACAGAATCAGAATCAGAAATAATTTCGTAATTATTTTATTTATGTCCGTCGAGGTCAAGAAATCAATTTGTAAATTGGGTCCCAATTTTGTGAATTTACCATATGGAATAGGATAACTATGAAATAACCTATTCCCCATAAAATTAGAATATAGTATTCATCCCTTTACTAAAAAGTTTCCTAAAAAGTAAAACTACTTTTAATGATGCATCCAAAAATCAAAAAAATCTTTGAAAAATATGAAAGTAATGATAGAGGCCTATAAAGTATGCCTCCTTGATTTTGTTACAAACATTTGTAGTACACTTTATAAGAGGACTTTATATGATGACTACCTTCATCAGTAGCATGGCTTTTTAAAATTCTAAAAAGAAAAGAAGAAAAAATAATAACAAATAAAAAATTATATTATAACAAATAAAAAATGCTTGATGCCGCCAAAAGTGCATGAAAGCACACATTTTATCACTAAAATAGTGCAGTTATCTAAGCATTACACGCATGGCCTGTTTAAAACTCACATTCACCATGGAAACATATTTGAACATTTACCAATAAATATATTTAGCAAAGTACAGGAAGACCATATTGACTGTTTAGTAGCGTACAACATAATGAGAATGCTTGTAGCTAAATGTTCCATTTACCAGTTGAGGATTGGTAGTATTCAAACCGACAGTTAGGCCTAAAAATCTCATCTTGTTTTCTGCATTTGACACAAGAATTTGGAAATTCAAGCTCAGTGTATTCATTTTTATAAACCATACCAAAATTTTCACTTGATGCTAAATTACAAGAATGCATGGTATTGTCAAATCATATTCAAAAAGCATATGGACAAGTTAAAATTTTCTGCTTTCTAAACTTCAAAATGTGTTTTTACCACGGCGTATTTTTGGGCATTTTCTATTTTGTTATTTTTCTTTCAAAATCTTAAATTTTACGATAATAACAGGAATAGTTAGAAGTAAAAGAGAGATAAACCGGCAGGGTAGACCTAACACGGCTTACCGATTTTGTTTTTGATTTACCAATTTTGTTTTTGATTTAAATATTTAATATTAGTTTAAGGATATTGACCAATATCATGTTTATTCATCAATTTTGGCGGATTTTTGAAAAAGGCAAATTGTCTGACAAACTTAAATTACCAATTTATTCATTTGAGAGCAACATAACAAACTTAATTTTGGGCCTTATCAACCAAGTATTGGTAGTATTCAAACCGACATTTATCGCTCTACACTGAATACATCACGTTGAGGTACATAGTTTCCAATATAACACATTGAAAAGCATAAGCCGAGATGTACACATTAGGACTGGGTGTATTTGAAAAGCAGATAAAGTGACCTGGGGAGCTTTCTGTGAGTATGTGTGGAAGAAATGTCAAAATAGTACCAAAACGATATTTGATCATTTTTAAAAGGAAAAAAAAAAAAAAAAAAAGAGAGACTCTTTCAAACATACTTTGAATTAATCTTTCCATGAAGGATTTAAATCACCACTTGATCAATGAGTATAAAGCCTGCAGATGTATTTCTTGAAAAATGAACACTTGAAGAAGTTGGACCTTATTACAAACTTTGTTAAGGGTCTTGGTTTTGTTGTCCCCTTACATATTTAGCCGAACTGGGATGTGCTATCACTTTTTTACAAGAAATCCTTAAAATTGGGTCCCGTTTTTATCCCCAAAACCTTAAATATGGGTCACCTTTTCTGACAAAGTTCCAAATTTTGTGATTTTTTTGGGTATTTGAATGGTGAAAACTATGAAATTGCAAATTCTTTGAAAAACAGACCTATTTTTAAAAGAAAATCCTTAAATATGGGTTTACCCATTTTTAAGGATTGAAGGATATTTATTATTATACATAAGAAAACTCAAAGAGTGTACACACTCTTTGAGTTTTCTTTGGCCAAAGTCACCCTTAAAGATGGGTAGGAGTTTTCAGGCTTAGCAGCACACCCCTAGATCTGAGTACCCCCCTCCCCAGGTGTTGTCCCCTATGAGTCTTGGTTCCCTTTGCTGCTCATGTGTCATAGTAACATGTAGTGTCTTTTCTGGTGCAGGGACCAAATCATAACCGGATATAATTTGTATGGTCACATAAATCTGCATAGTTTTCTTGAAAAGGCTGAAATCAGCTCAAACATATGACTTTCTACTATAGGCAAGTTCCTGAACTTTCATGACTAAATAGTGATACAGTTATGTTGGCAAATATTTTGATATCAGTATCAAAATTCTAAGAATTGGTTTGCTGCAGCATATTGCCAAGCAATATGATCACTCCTTGCTGGGGGATGGGGTTCTTGGAATGTTTGAGGTGTGAAGGGTAGGGTAGCAGAAAATGTATTCAATAACTGTGGGGTTGATGCTTATTTTTCTTGGCAAAACAAAAAACAAAACAAAACAAACAAAAATGAGGCATGAAAATTACATCACAAAAAATAAATGGGAACCTATAAAATATTGTGCTGAAATGGGTTTTTGTATCAGCCCC
>JXSR01S013837.1:21592-49288 GCA_000969725.1 Ophiothrix spiculata
CAAATTAAAAACAACATGAACAACAATTTCAATATATTATTATTAGAAAATATACCGTTTATAAAAGCTAACTATATAGTCATGATAGAAAAACTATATCATGCAGTAACTCTGGCAAGATATTTATAAGGCGAACAATATTTACTGCGCGCGGTATAAATTACAATAGATCAGAGTGAGATTGACAAGGTTACTAGGTCGTCCCCTAGCCGCTTGTGATTTTGCCACCAGTATAGACTTCACAAAAATTAATTATTTATTTATTACATGGAGGTGTTAATTATAGCTCTATGATTTTATGATATGTTTTTGCTGTGTTACTTATGGTTTGAATGGAAATAGACACAGGCAAGAACGGTCGTGCGTATAGACTTCACAAAATTAAGTGCACGACGGTCGTGCGTATAGACACTTCCAATTAGAATACCTACCTCCCAGTGACTAAAGAACAGCTGCGGGCTAGCTAATCCACTGGTCCGCTTCCTGATTTCCTCTGCAAAGCCAAAGCTTTCTGCGACAGGGAGTGCAGCAACAATGTCAAAGATTGGTGAGCCTTCACGCATGTCGTCTTGAAGTACTTGACCATTGCGTTTTGACATGACAGCGTACATACGACCTGGGTAAGAGTAACAATATGTATGTGTATTGGTTGTATTTTTATAATCAATTGGTTTAAGTAGGAAATGGATAAATACAAGATGGTTCGCGAACCAGTAGTCTCGCCTGCGTAGCGACCGCCTACTGAATTGACCGCCTACTTAATCATTCAGTTGTGGGGTGGATCCTAAGGGAAAGGTCATACAACGGGGTCACCATTGGCACTTTTGATCGCTGGTCCAAGATGAACAATTTGATACCTTAATCTTTGAAATCGGACAAAGTTGAAAATTTGACCCCAACAGAAAGGTCAGACGACGGGGTCACCATTGACACTTTTGATCTTTGGTCAAAGACGAACAATTTGACAACTTAACCTTTGAAATTGGACAAAGTTGAAAATTTGACCCCAACGGAAAGGTCGGACGACGGGGTCACCATTGACACTTTTGATCTTTGGTCCAAGACGAACAATTTGACACCTAACCTTTGAAATCAGACAAAATTTAAAATTTGACCTTTCTTTTGACCTTTGACCCCAAGGGAGTGGTCGGACGACGGGGTCACCATTGACACTTTTGATCGGTGGTCCAAGACAAACAATTTAACACCTTAACCTTTGAAATCGGACAAAGTTGAAAAATGCGCGTAACGCCCATGCAGGGAAAAATTGAAAAACTATCGCACCCCTTCTACCGCACCCCTCGGTTGGAAATTCATACGGTGACATTCTACAGTAAACATTCTAGGTGATTTTTGGTTTTGCTTATATTAGGCCTACATTCAGTGAAATATTTATGAGGTATAGTAAAACAAATACAACATGGTTTATTTTGAGAAGTAGTGAAAATTACTGATCCCGAGGTGTTGGATGCGTGTGACTACTTCCCGACGCGAAGCGGAGGGAAGTAGTCACAATGCTGTCACGCATCAGGTTGAACTGTCCAATTATATTTCATGGTTGCCTAATGAATATTTATGAGGTATAGTAACATCTACTCTCATATCCCCTCATACTGATTTAAATAGAAGCTTATGCAGGGACAATAATAAATGTTTGCGCTCCCCCACCGCGAGTGCTGGCTACACGATGGACTTGATTCAAGTCGTTGTGATGTCTGAGATCTAGACAGCCTAAGCTCAATGTGATCTTTTCTAATTGTAAATTTCATCTAATTTAAATTAGGTTTTAGACATTTTCATAGTCACTAGTAGGCCAAAACAAAAAGGCCAACAAGTTACAAACCCGAAGTGTATACACATGAACACTGAAAACTTGAACAATTTAACAGCTACAACCCCTACAACGCACCCATCAAAGTTACAAATTTCACCTACATAAATACCACAACCCTAAGTACCAAATTAGCAACAAACTCAAATGTACACATGAATACACATGTTCGTCCTACACTCGAGTATTGTTCCTCAGTATGGGATCCATATACTGCCGACCAAATTCACCAAGTTGAAGCAGTACAGAGGCGGGCAGCCCGTTTTGTGAAACATGACTATGACAGATGAAGCAGCGTTACCACCATGATTAACACCTTAGGTTGGAAAACACTTGCTCATCGGCGTAGGATCAACCGACTGTCATTGTTTCATAAAGCCATCGAGGGTCACTTGTCCATACCAGTGAAAGATCTACTCCACCCGGTCCAACGTCCAACAAGAAGAACACACTCCAAATCATCCATCGAGCTCCAAACATCCAAGGACTGTCACAAATATTCCTTCATCCCAAGAACTCTCATAGATTGGAACGTTTTACCGCAACACATCATCAATATAGAGGACCCAAAAAACATTTAAAGAACAATTACAAAAGCACCTTGACTAAGCAACTACATCGAAGCGCAATCAACCCTATTCGTCTTTCCCCACCAGGGGTGTTGAATAGTACCAATTCAGATCCAGATCCAGAAGGGACAATTTCCCCTCTTATAACCACTAGTATATATCCTGGAAAACCACATATTATTTCTGCCCTGAACAAGGTCATAGACTCACCAGGTATACACTGTATGCAGCGCCCCATGAAGGAGCATTCGCACAGGGGACCCACGGCTTTACGTGGCTGTCCGACCACGGAGCAAGGAGAGTAAAGTTTCTTGCCCAAGGAAACAAGGAGACGAAAACCGCCCGGCCCGGGGCTCGAACCCACAATCTCTGTACTATTACGAGACCCGTGCTCTAACCGCTCGGCCACGCTCCCCTCTTTATAATGTCTACTCTAATGTTTGTTTGGTTTCTCTTTTCTAAATGTTGCACAAAGGGGGCCATATAGAAAAAATAAACATGGTGTTATATGAGACATATATGGAATCTTGTACACACATTTGAGTAATGGTAGTAATAGTGATAACATACAGTATACAGTGACTTCAGCCCACAAGCCTGGTCCAGGCTAGTTACACGACGATTTGAATCAACATTGTTTACAATATGTGACAGAACAAGACGAAAGCATTAACTCTAAAACTAAGAAATGTATGAATTAACGCTAGTAGTCTTCAATGATGTAAGTATAAGACGACTCATTGTGGAAGTATATGGCAACCCCTTCATGGCAAATGCTGAAAATGGCTATTAAAGGGACTAGCCTAGATTCCACTTAGAATTAAAAACTTATGGAAATGCTTTTAATAAAGCTAAAAGTGTAGTAAAGTACAAAAATGTACACAGAAATGGCTCAAATTGACAGCAAATTGATTTGCAATATATCTATGTGATGGTGGTGTGACTATCCAGTGTTTCTTAATCCTAAATTTGTACCTCCATCTGGATTTTCCAGATAAAAGATCAAATGAAGCTCTTGGAGATAAGTTAATTCATATCAAAAGAGAAACAATTTTATCAAAAATAATTTTGTGTACCCATCACTGGTGTAGAAACAAGATCTTTTTAAGATTTAAAACTAGAAACACTTTTTCAACCATTTTTTGTCGCAGGCGACAAAAAATACAGCTGGTAAATAATTTCATTTTTCTCCTCTGTTACACAAATTCAGCGGAAACTACTGGTAGGATATGTTAGTATAATCATATACTATCGATACTTGTGAACAAAATATATAGTCAGAAAATCAGCGGACAGGATCTAGGCCAGTCCCTTTAAATTGAAAGAGAGACAGGTACTTTGCCCTATGCATATTCTTACCTAAGACTTCTGCCGTACACTGTATGTCACACTTGTACATGGCTGCCATAAGTCTCCGAGGCTGCACCTGAAATGCAATCCTGAAACCTTCCTTGACAGTAGATATAATCTGACCAGACAATGGTCCATAAACTCTCGGAACTAGACTACCGACAGGACTGGAGACTGGACTACATGGAGATCCTACAGGAGTTGTTGGTGAGCCTACAGGAGTTGTTGGGGAACCTACAGGAGATGTAATTGAATCTGAAGAGTTGAAGTCCTCATTGAATATAGGTTTCTCCCACTTAGAATTCTTGATATCTAAACCCCCATTAGTTCTCTCAACTAATTCAGATACATCGTCTGTTTTTCTCTGTTCAGATAGATTATTCCTAATTTTCACAGCGTTATGTTCGGCACCTTCAAGTTGCCAATACTCCAATGCAAAACCAACACCCATCATTGGCTCTTCACAAATAGGCCCTGCCAAAGTTGCCAGTTGAAAACCACTCACTATACTATTGTCATATTCACGTATACACCCTTCCTTTAGCTGATCCTTTTCTAAACACTGCCATATATTGACCCTATCATAATCATCAATCCTATTGAACAAAATATTGGGTCCGTTTCTCTTGGGTCCAAAAGACCAAATCTGCTCTACGGCATTCCGCCATCTCTTCCCGGCTTCCTCAAATGCAGATTGAAGTTTCTGTTTCAACTCTAACAACTGAGTAATGGTTGTTTCTGTTAGCGTTATCAATCCAGTCTGCTCCCCTGGTCGGCCACCAAAAGTTGCAGCAGAAAACTGATCTAGAATCCTTATCAACTCTGCATTTTCTTCAAGTATATTTGTTACACTTTGAGGAAGCGGAAGAGCTCTTAAACGGAAAGTACACTTATTATTTGAGGTTTGAATTTCTACTTGTCTGTCCTTGGAGATGATGATTCCCTCACTGTCAAATTCCTCCCTTGCTTTGTTTTTCTTCTGGATTTGATTAATGTCATCTATGATCTCATTGACCATATCTATCTTTGGAGGGATGATGATTGTCTCACGAAATGGGATGATGGGAGCCGAGACATCAATCTCAATCTTGGCAAATCTGAAGGGTAAAAAAAAGGGGAAAAAAAGCTTCAATCTTTATAAATCTCATATTTTCTAGGAAAAGCCATATCTAGAGTTCTTCATAGGTTTGGGCTGATTTCGGTGACAAACTCTAAAATATGCTAATAAGTTACATGCATGCTCTTGTATTTAAAAAAACAAAACAATTTGGGACGGATAAACAGCTTAGTGATTAGGGCCTATCATTTTCATTACCAATAAATGTGTAATCTTCTATACTCTGATTAACAGCAAATAGGCGTGCCTACTCATATTGTGACAAAACGGCTGCGGAGCTGAACACAGCAAAACTGTCACAAACGCAACACACGTCATGTTTGTGCCTTGCATTACTGGTGGTATCTATGGCGTGCACGAGCGTGATTACCTTTGCTTGTTGATGAAAAAAAGCCTAACAATTCCTGCCTATTTAGTGAAGATAAAGCATAGAGAATGTTCTTTACTGTTCTGCCACCCAATAGTTTAGAGAAAACTTAACGCTCTATTTTTAGACGTATAACCTCTTTATCATGACAAACAAACTGACCTTTTCCTGAGATCATCCAGGCATCTTTCCAGATGTACTTCCCCTGCTGCAACGATCACATGTTCTCCTGTTTCTTGGAGTAACACTTGAACACATGGGTCAGCTTGATTCAAGAGCTTCAAGCCCTGCAATAGCAGTGGCATTTCACCTATAAAGATACAGACAAAGATAGTTTAATATCTTCACATGTCCATTTAAAGAATTTATTAGAAGTCATTTCAGAGTAAATGTCGCCTTCTCATTCGTAGTTGCAGCAGATCAGATAAGATGACTACTTCTTTGCAGTTCTCGAGTTATCGCGGTATAGTATACAAATATTAACTGCAAATGAGTGTGATGGTAAAAATATACCATCCCGAACTGAAAGATTGATTGTTCCATTTCACGAGCCGATAGGCGAGTGAAATGGAACAATAAATCTTTCAACGAGGGATGGTATAATTTTACCATCACACGAATATAAGCAGTTAATATTTGTTTTATATAACTCCTCTATAGATTCTAGTCATTTGATAACACATAAACTATTGTTTATATACCTCATGCATAGATTCGTTGATCATTGTTTGGTTAAAACTACATTACGTGGCACACACATTATTAATCCAGAACTGTATGTTTTGGGTGGATTTCCTTGATATTTTCAACATTTTAAAAACATTCTAACTCAAACAATATTCAACCGATTTCAAATCTGTAAACTTCAGAATAAACTTTATCACTGTCTCCATCTTTCCACCAAATTTCAACTCGATCGAATTTAAAATAAAATTTTTCTTCACTGACTACATTTTTTGTATGTAAAATCCCTATACATGAGCAAAAACAAAATGGCGGATTTTCAACTTTATCACCGGTCATATCATATACTATCAAATGGATGACAGTGATAGTAAAGACTATCAAATGGATGATAGTGATAGTAAAAATGAACTAGAATACGCGGTTCTCGGGCCGCGCGGTTCTCGACACAGAGTGTCGATCACGATGCCTCCGCCTTCCACCTTTGTTGAAAATTTGACCTTTGACCCAAACCTTTGAAATCTGACCTTTCTTTTGACCTTTGACCCCCAGTTTAAGGTCGGACGATGGGGTCACCATTGACACTTTTGATCGCTGGTCCATGACTAACAATTTGACACCTTAACCTTTGAAATTGGACAAAGTTGAAAAATAAGTAACATTTTATGCATAAATTAAGCAAATTAGATACTTAATTAGCATATTTTGCACTCAAATTGCAGCTGGCATAAGCGCAGCTCAATCCGCACCTACCCAATAAATTTCATGAATGTAGGGTGCACGGTTTGTAAAATATCCCATTTAAAGCATTTTATGCATAAATTATGCTACATTTTATGCATAAATTATGCAAATTAGGTACTTAATTAGCATATTTTGCGCTTAAATTGCAGCTGGCACAAGCGCAGCTCTATCCCTATCTACCCACCAAATTTCATGAATGTAAGGTGGACGGTTTGTAAAATATGCCATTTAAACCATTTCATGCATAAATTATGCAAATTAGGTACTTAATTAGCATATTTTGCTCCGAAATTGTTACTGGATCGAGTTTGGCTCTAGGTCTACCCAGTCACCAAATATCATTAACGTAGGCCATGCGGTTTTAGAGATACGCGTAAAATAAAATTCTGCTCCGTTGAGGAGATATTGCCCATTGTATCTATGAAATTATAAAGGATTACATGTAAGAGCGCCATCTTAAAACGGATTGTATTCGTTAATTAAATGGCCGATCGGGCCGATTTTCGCATATGTGATGCGCCAATCAAAATAAGGTGGGGTTAAAATTTTGAAGGAGTGGAGTTTTAGCAAATGCTCCTTTCGGAAAATTTCTAAGTCCCTAAAATCACAAAAAATCACATATTTTCTGCTTAAAAACCGACTAAATTTGCATATTTTGCGCCAAAACTTTCAGAGAAAATTACTAGCCACCCTTACCACCAGTCCACCAACTTGCATCGCTCCATGCCTCACCAGTTCCGAGAAACGAGCCCGGACGGAAGGACGGACGGACGGACGGACGGACAACCAGAAAACATAATGCCTCTGGCGGAGGCATAAAAATGGTCATCTTACCAATCAAATGACTAGAATCTATGGATGAGTTATATAAAACAACACAACACATATGCATAACTGCTGGGGTGGTTTAGAACAACAAGGTTGACAAGGTTGAAATTGCACACTTGACATCATCATGACATTATACAAGCACCATGATAGCCCGCCCTGTTCAGTAAAAGCCAAGAGATAGCTTCCTTCATTTCAAAAACTGTATGATCAGGGCCAGATTTGACATGGTAAGTCTGCAGAATTCAGCAAGTCTATGGGGAAATGTTTTATTTCAATATTTCACCCTTTTAAATCCTGTTGCTAAATGAAAAGAATACAGAGTTGTGTTTGAAAATGATCATCTAGAAATCATGAAAGTGGTGCTCATTTACGCTAAATTGGTGTAAAACTTTGCATTGCTTTCTATGGGAAAAGGGGCAGCAGCCATCTTGTGATGTCACAAGTGGGCAAACAGGTTTTTTTGCAATTTTGCAAAATCTTCTTTTTGTTGTAACTTTAAAAGAACTTAAGCTAGAAAGTTGGTTGAACCACCATTTTGTTGTAAATTTTGTCTTCTTTACTTTAAATCCACTTGTGACAAATTTCACTTTTCAAAATTTTATGAACATACCTAACCATGTCACACACTCTGAGACCAGACTCGGACGGACATACGACCTGCTCTGCTTTTTATAGCATTTACAAACTTACAAAACAAATATACTTAGTCTTCTACACTGGTTTTTAAATATTTCCAATGACTGCTACATTACTGCTACTACATGAAACCTTTATTGCATGACCAGAACATTTCTTCCAAGGTTATGCAACACTAAACTACCAATGTAGGCAATATATGCAGTCAATTTTAAGTCATATATATTATTATTTCAAAAAATTTGCAAAAAAACACATTTTAAAATATACCAAAGTTCAGAAACTTTACAGGGAGCAGTGGATTAAACAGGTACATTCCTCTGAGTGAGGTGGAATCATTGTTCATACATTATGATTGGTCAATTGCCGGGCCTAAACACTGTTTAGAACTGAGAAGTGATCAATTTCCAATAAAAATTGAGCTAATTTTGCAGAAACAGGTACGACTGCTATAATTCTGTCCCTCATCCAAAATTAGTATATAGGCTTAAATTAACTTTGGTATCAACTTGTAACATTATTTCCTAAAATTTGTGTTAAACAAAGGTCGCTTGCATTTTTATTTATTGCTTACTTGATCTCAGACCAACAAACTGTCAACCCCTAATTCGAATGGATCAATCAGATTGATCAATATTTGTTGAGTTTTTTGCTGTATGTAAAAAGTTGCAAAAACATGTAAAGTTTCTCGCAGATATAGTTAATTTTCTGCGTATTTTGGAGCCTGAAAGGTACTGATATGTAAGGCTGTGATCATATTTCTTGATGTATGAACGGGTAATGATCCCCTTACATAACAGTTACTTTGTAAATAAGTGTTGAAGAAGTTTGTGAAAACTTACTGAGATGTTTAGGCTCAATGGCAACTCTCACAATTGGTGGTGCAGCAAAAGGCATATCAGTGAAGACAGGACAAGCTACTGTACTGGACAGGGTTGCTGATTTTAAGACCAGATCCTCTAAGCCCCCAATACCTGTATGAACCAAAGAGAGAGATAATGTAAGTACAACCAGGGAATTTTGCTATGCATACAAAACATGCTCTCCCAATACCAATTCAAATTCATGGGAGAAAATTTGGGAAGGACAGTGATTTCACCCAGCTGCCTGGTTACGCAAGGTAGAGCTCTTAAGTGTCTTATGTCACACTGCATTGATTTGTTGAAAAGTTCCTGATGACTTATCTGGCCCTAAACAGTCTGGATTTAATCACTGTCTGTTTTTCTTACCTGTCTTTAGTATCTTTGTGTTTATATTTTATAGTTATATCTTTTATTGCGCAATGCACTACCGGCCTTCAAATTGCAATGTAGATGATCTTAAGGTATCTTATATTAATCTAAATAATAACTCATGAAATAGATGCATATTTTGTAGGCTTGTAAGTTCCAAATATATCCATTAATTATGTTAGACAAAGCCAGAAATTGACTTACGACTTTAGCTTTCGACATCTTTGACGACATCTTGATCACAAGTGGCGATATCAACTGTTGTCCTTCCTAGAGGGCGAAGTTCCTTTGTTTAGCACTTTGCCCTCTAGGAAGGACAACACTAGCAGGAAAAGCAGTGGATATGGCCACTTGTGATCAAGACTTCATCAAAGATGTTGAAAGCTAAAGTCGTAAATCAATTTCTGGCTTTGTCTAACATAATTAATGGATATATTAAAATAATAACTGTTTACATGTGCCACATTATCAACTAGAGAAATTCTTTTGCCAAAGCGCTCTATAATCTAGCACTGATTCTTTACTTTTTCTACATTTTAAAATAACAACATCAGAGACACACCTAATATATTATCTTCTGATCAGAACAAATAACTTATGACACACCATAGACAAAGCCGCCCACCCCTGACCCCTACCTTACCTAGTACATTTCCGGCAGGCACCGATTCCAGACTTTCCAATTCTCTACCCATCAGGAGGAACAGATCATCAGCACTGAATTCACTAATATGTTGCCACCATACACAGATCCACCCACCCCTGACCCCTACCTTACCTAGCACATTTCCAGCTGGCACTGATTCCAGGCTTTCCAATTCTCTACCCATCAGAAGAAACAGATCATCAACATTGAATTCACTAATATGTTGACTGCTTACATCAGTCTGGTCTGTCACACTTTCAATTTTCTCACCCTGGAAATAATCATAAACATTTAGGTAATTGATGCTTGAAGTAAGGTTTTGTTTTGTTACATGTCAGTCAAGGATAGTTAAAGCATGGAAATAGTAGATTAAGCTTATCTAGTATTTCCTTGGTTAAAGAAAGTCCCTGTGCAGTTGTGAAAGTACGGCTTGACATGGAATACACACATAATTAAATTCAAACAATGTGACAACAATGTAAAAGAAAACACAGGTGAAATTGAAAAAAAAAAATATTACCTTTAATAAACCAATGAACAGACAAAATATTCTAAAAAACAAAATTTTTAGAGTGATTATGATACAGAGGAGCAGTCCTATGTGCTAACCTATGTTAGAACATGCAACTCGTCCATTGAGACTGTTTCAGAGTAGCTGTAACTTCAGTTCGGCGGAACTCACAATTCGGATACGTATCCGAATTCGGATACTCCGTATCACAATTCGGATACCCGTATCCGAATTTGGATTAAAAACAGCTGAAACGGGATATCAACTGAAATGAATATTCAGCTTCGCCGCGCACCATACCGGTATGTATAAAAGTCAAAAACATTATCATCATTTGTCATCCAAATTCTAAGAAAGTTTAGGCCAAATTATTTTGCCTTCTGTGATAAGAAGCTATCAGGACATGTTTAAAAGCTGTTCCGCTGGAATTGCACAGATGAAAATGACATTTCCACAGATACATTTATCATAAATGCAAGAAAGATGTTGTACATGTACTTGCCAGCTTGCGCTATCGCTTTGTTTCCTGCGCCACGATAGGAGTATCAGAATTCAGATACCCCTCCATATCCTTATTCTGATACGGGTATCACAATTCGGATACGATATGTACGTGGGTATCCGAATTGTGAGTTCCGCCGAACTGACTTTGTAACGCAGTTGCTGCAGACAACCACTTTTTTAAATTCAGGGTTGTCACATTGTGATACGTAACATTTGCATAATTGCAGAATGTTCATCGCAACCAAAATTGAGTTAAATCCAACTAACTAATTCAGGATGTATTGTTGTGACCAAAAGGACACAGAAACTGATTTACGGTGCGTTCAGAGTCCAGCAATATCATCACTGCAACAACGTGATGTTGCAGTGATGAAAGCAATTTCATCATTGCTGGACTCTGAACGCACTATTATCAGCTGGTACAAGTGCAATAAGGTTGATATCGTGCACTTAAATTTTAACATCAGCGCCATCACCATGACACACAATCTGATACCAGCTTAATAAGATCCCTAGATATTTTTATAGTCCTTTGAAAAACTAATCGCCAGAACCCCAGCATTTGGCTGGAGAAAGCGTCCGCCATCGCCTTCTTACAAACATAGTAAGCCAAATAGATCAGACTTCTCTTTATGGACATAATGCAACTTGCTTCACACACTTACCCCTTCCAAGGCAGTTTGTGGATCATGTTTGGGGCCTAATACCAGCAGCTTCTTCCCTTTGCCAATGTTGCCACTGAATACTCTAGCAAATGCCAAGAAAGTCTCATCTTGCTCTTTTTTGGGTGCATTCTCTTCAGTCAGTGTAAAGATCTCATCTTGATTTGAAAATGCTACCACTTTTTTTGCTTCTTCAGTATCTGCAAGGGAATACAATAATCACCAGTAGCTGTGTTTCAAGTATTAAACAAGAACTCAAAGCCAATTTATGCTGACCTGGGAGCTTTTACATGTAGCATTTTGTACTTACATAAATATTCATTATTATTCTGGCAACAAGAATTACAGGCTAAAAACAAACAATATCACCAAAACGAGGATAAACAGTATCACCAAAACGAGGATAAAACAAACAATATCACCAACACGAGGAGCTCGTGTGGTCTAGTGGAATAGTGCAGGACTCCGAATCATGAGATCGCAAGTTCAAGCCCCGCTACGGCCAACAAGTTATGTCCTTGGGCAAGGCATTTAATCCTCATTGCTCCGTCGACCCGAGTGTTATTGGGTAGCTGTTATGGGGAACATTACAATCTAAGTGCAGATAGGATGCGCGCCTGGCCAGCGACAACTAGTTAATGCGAAATGATTGTGACGGTTTCCTGACGGCAGCGTAATAATAATTGGCGACAGCGCTTTGCATACATAGTTAAAAAGTGCTATAAAAATCTGATTATTATTATTATTAAAACATCAATTTCATTCATTCTCATATCATGATCAAAAACCACACTGCCATACAAATGAGAGTTGAAAGTTCAATTTAGACTATTGCTGCTGCTACCAAAATGAAAGTCAATCAATGTATGAACTTGCTGTGCAGGCCTACAGTGGTAAGGCTGAGATTGTGCACATGATGAATCAACAACATCATGACATTATGGTGACAAAGAGTACAAACCTCTAACCAGCATAAGGCTATGAAGATTTGAAGATGCATTTTGAGTATAGCTTAGTTTGGTTAATGCTTGGTTCCACTTTTACAACATTTGTAATGGAAACTGAAATGTTACTAGAATTGTAATAGAATTTTCTATTCTTTGCCTACTTAAAATTACAAATCTTGGCAAAATTTCCCAATAAATGTCATTTCTGTACCCCTTTAAATATGTCAGAAGAGGCAATTAAATAATTAGTTGTAAACAATGGCATAAACAGACCTGATCATTCCAGGTGGAAGAGGTATAAATTCAAGTTGATTTCCAAATTTCCTCTTTTTCTTCACAATTTTCCTGATTTCTCCCATCTACCCAAATGATTTGCACGGTGGCCCCTGCCGACTGTCCTTCACCTACCCTTCCCCATTAGTTACCAGTAAACTTAGCCTTACCCTTTTCACTCTTAGTCTCTTTCTCATTTTCAGTCTCTTTTACAGCAGTCAATTCAGCTGCTGCTTTCCTTGCAGCATGTCTTTGTCTTGCTTGTTCTCTTCTCAGTTCTAACTCTTCTTTTGTCAGTGCTCTGTAACATCAAAGAATTGCACATTTAGTAATAATTCAAAACTATGCATCAGCACTCACTTTTTTTGGTCAAATATTTCAGAGAAACCCTTCTCCGTCCTCAGCGAGTGGTATCTGAATTGTATCTGATGTCTGATTTCCTGTTTTGGACGTTGGTGGTGGTGGTGTCCTTCTTGATGTTGATAACAGGAAATCATAAATCTTTGGAAGTTCAGGGCCCCCGTCCCTATTAAGGGACATTTGTTTCCAAGGATTATCTTTGCACATATATGAGAATAGAATTCTTAATTACATTCAGATATGTTTTTGTAAAACTTAACAAATAGTGTAAGACTTAAGACATAAAGTGTGCCATATATTTTACAATGAATAAGCCATATGCATAATATTCATCTATGAAATCCCAGCGTAAGCTGGTTTTACATGATGTCACTTTGAAGTTTTATGGCTACATGATATCAGTTTTCATTGAAACATGTCAGTTGTTCTTGGTTGCCTTGCTATGACAAGCCTATATATCAATTAAATCCAGCAAAGCAAAAAATGACAAGATCTGTCACGTGAAAATGAACTCAACTTGCATAGCGACAAACTTGTGAAATTCCTCATAACAAATGCTATTAAATTTCAACACTAATTTACATTATTGCTCACTCAAAAGCACTCTCACAGCCAGTGGCGGTGAGAGTTTAAAATTTGAGAGGGGGACGACTAATTGTTTTAATTAATTAAAAAAAATTATGAGCAAAAAAATTTATGAGGAAAAATGGTCGGAGGGAAATATAATGAAAATTTAGGAATGTGCGCGTAGCGCGCAAAAAAACCCTGGTCAAATCGGCTAATTTCAGCCAAAAATTTTTGTTGTTGAAAATTTTCGCAAATTAATTTTGCAAACTTTGACTGAAAATTGATATAATAGGCCGAATTCATAAAAGTAAGCAATTGCTTTTTCTATGGCTTTTACTTGAATATCTGCCCATATATGGATAAAAGTTCAAGTAAAAGCCATAGAAAAAGCAATTGCTTACTTTTATGAATTCGGCCTAATTATCTGAAAATTCGCGTGGCGCGCACAATTTTATTTTTTTCACATTTAAATAATTAAAGACAAAGGAAAATTCAATTTCATCCATATTCTTTCTTTCTTCTTTATATTATGTGGGGTCCATCCTTTCCACATGATATTTAGGAGGGGACATGTCCCCCCTCGCTTCTACTGCCTATGTTCATGGTACCAACCATATCCTGAGCTGCAACCGTTCCTCAGCTCAATTTTATTTATTTATTTATTTATTTTATTTATTCATGGTATACAAAGAGCCAGCAAGCAGCAAAGAGCTGAAAGTGCTGGCGTTTACAGCAAACATATTTCAATAAATACAGATTCACAAAAAAAATACAAACAAACAAAAACAAATTACAACAAAAGCAAATTACTTGGGCTAAGAGGCGTTTAGTTTGTCTATGACAAATGGAATTGTGGAGTTGAGATACCTGCTTGTTTTGCAAAGTGGTTTCTTAAATTTGTTGATGCGACGGAGGTTATGAGTGTTAGCACGATATTCTGGAAGCATATGACGGTATCTTTCGGAGTTGAGGATACCCTGACCAAATTTCAAGATGAGCTCTTCCCTACGATCAGTGAGGCTAGTGATACTGAGTTCATACAATGCATCCTCGTAATGCAGATATTTATTCCCAAGGATAATCTTGCACGCCCATTTTTGGATCTTCTCAATTTGGGAGTTTTGGTGTTGTGTGAGAGCTGGGTGCCACAGTGCACAAGAATATTCGAGAATGGGGCGGATATAAGTTTGAAAGATGGTCAGCATATCCTCTACTGGTGCAGAATATCTACGTAAAACATACAACATAAATAAACGCCTCCCAGCCCGGGATATCATGTTTTTGACATATCAAAGCACATTTGATACCACAAAAGCACTTCCATGTAAAAGATAATATTAAGTGGAAAGAGTGTAATGTAAACCTAGCGCATACAGGTTCATGACCCTGATGGATCTGAACACAATTCTTAAATAAAATTAAAAAATTGAATTCATTGTTTGGCTTAAATTTAGTAACAAACCAATTAACATTTTGCAGAATATGAAAGAGGAATATATTCTTACATTTGTAGAAATTTTTGTTTTGTTGTCCATAATATGACAGACATTCAAAATTGTGCTTGTAATTTGTAATTCAATTAATACACTTTAAATCTTGGTGTCTTGTTTGGATTGCATATGGATTACGAATTCTGTTCAATTTACTTTCACCAGGGCCGTGAAACTACCCTATTCCGAGCCAATGGACAAAATTGGTACCCACCACGAACAGGTCACAGCTGGTCACGTACAGAAAGAACTGATCTATTACTCGAATATGTATACTTGCCATTCCATCCGTAAAAAATCAAAGACTTCACTATACTGTTAGTGACAACGCACCGACTGTAAAAGAGATATACATCACCTCGCAGAATGTCGTAAACAACTTCGGATTAACGCGCAGATGACAATAGGGATAACCAAGTATGTGCATAATGAAGGTTAATTTGTGACAGAGCATGGTGCAATTTACATATAGAGCAGATTTGCAACATAAAAGGGTGATTTGCTATTATGGTAGCAAATCACCCTTTCGGGGTAGGCTCACTTTTTAGCCCGTGAGTTTCACTTCCCATTCTCTATTTCCCTGCTTTCACTGTTCTGAGTTGGATTCACTTACCTTTGTCTGTTGTGGGGTAATGCTTTCTTGTCAACAGAGAACATCTTAGATACATACACAATGACTGGGACATCGTCTTCTGAAGAACACTGCTGAAATGCTAATAAGCAACATCAAACATCAATTAATAAAAGGTCACTGGAAAGGTCATTTCACTTTGTGTCATTTAATTGGATGGTGTGGGATAATAGTACCCTACACACTCCAGTTTACTAAATGGATCAACATTACTACACAAATACCCTGAATAAGATCATTTGTGACCCGTCATATCAAAAGGTACCTTAAGGTCGGCATAGTAAATTACAAGATACGGGCTATGTTCTAAGCAGAACATAGTCAAAAATCATGTCCAAGGTCGAATTTCTAATTTCATCAGAAATGTTACCTTTGAAGTGTATTCTATCATATTAATCAGGTTCCAACATCCAAAACATAAGACAAATGTTTTAAAAACTGAGATAAAAATCCTTTCTCCATTCAAGTTTTACCATTACAGAAATGTTCAACTCGATTTTCTCAGAACTATAGTTTTCTGAATCAGCCGAATACCTTTTACCAAATTGGATATAACCAAAAGCAAGGTGTCATTTTAAAGCCTAAAATATAATCTTTCAGATGAGACCAAAAAATCAATTTTCATTTCGGGACCCTTAAGGTACCTTTCGATATGATGGGTCACATTTGTTGTGAATCAGTTTTCAATACAGTTTTGTTCATATAATTGTTAAAATTTAAACTTGCTCAGATTATGTAACATCAGATATACAAACTTAGCATGGGGAATGAGGTTATACCATACTAGGTTTGGGTATTTTTAGGGAAATAGTTTTATTACTTTTAATCATGTTACCAGCTTTTAAACAAACAAAAATAATAATAATATATTTATAATAATTTATTTGCGAATGACTACAGCACTGAATGCAATACACTAGGGGCCTGGCTAGCGAGTCACTTTCACACCCCTGTCAATGTAATGTTGGCTAGCCAAGGATCATGCTGACAAAATGTGATGGTCCTAGATGTTTCCCATGAAAATTGACCTCAAAATGGCCTTTGACCTGTCAGGTCACTTTCAATCCCCCATCAATGTAATGTGGGTAGGGCAAGGATCCTGCTGAACAAGTCTGGTTGTTCTAGGTCTTTCCTAGGCAATTTGACCTCCAGATAACCTTCGACCTTACAGGTCACTTTCAATCCGCATTTGTTAAGCCTACTAACAATCAAAGGTTTATGTTAAAACCATGCACATACTAAAGTGTTCAATAGACCATATCTATAATTGACATACTCCCGCTGTTGATGGGGTAAATCCACAGAATCAGACGGGGAACGGAACTCAGAGCGAGATCAAGTAATGTAGCCTCAATCTGAGTTCCGATTCCCCGCCAGATTCTGTGGATTTACCCCATCAACGGCGGGAGTATGTCAATTATTGATATGGTCTATTAGAAGAAGGGAATCTGATATAATTGAAAATTTAAAACATTTATCAAATTGTTTAAATTTGACATGAACTTTAATATAGTCCCACATAGGTATTCACACTACAGACACTTGCTATACAATTTATTAAAAATCGAACTAATGCTTGAAATGTCCAAAAAACAGTTACCTGTTTTAAGATGTTGCGTTTGCTCAGGTAAAGAGTCAAAGCGCCGTCCTCCACTGCACATTAACTTCTCAATTCTCTCTTCACTTATGTCAAGTGGGCTGGGTAACTTCTCACAGACCATACCTATATTGTAAGAACCATAGATTAAAGAAAGTACAGATAGGAAAGAGGTCTTTTGCACCTTAAAAAATTGGCTAAGTTAGGGGATTGCGCCACGTGGGTGCCATGCCTGAACCGATGATGCGCGAGTGTATCGTGAGGCTGCTCTGCGTTCTGTAGCGCACTACTATTACTTGGCTACAGCAAAGAACAGCGCTTGACTGACTCGATAGCCGCATTCTCAGTCAAACAACCATTCTGTTGCCGGAGTAAGGTAAGAACAAACAGGTATGAAATAGAACTATAGTGAGTGCAACCCATCATGTAAGTGCCAGAAAGTCATATCTGCAATAGCTGCCATATGTTACATTTACTTAATACCTTATCACTAGAATACAAAAGTTGCTAAAAATTTCTCTCCCATATGTCAGTGGCTCCTGAAATGGTTCTTCAGGTGACAGAGCCAGTGACCCAAGACTGGACATTATCCAATGTGCAATGCAAATTTGTAAAAATGGCATCTATTGCAGATACGACTTTCTTGCACTCATATGACGAACTAATATACAGAACATCCACAGTGGCACAGCTTGTACTAAATGCTGGACGTATCAAATACTTTACAGCACTCCTCGTATGACCCTTACTGTTACACTATGACTATGGATTTTACCTATACATGCCTTGGATACTGCTATCCAATTGGTATAGAGAGCCTTATAATAAATACCATAATGATACACTATTACCATATAATTTACATCGAGCTGCATTGGATACTGATCTCCATTGGTAATCGATCGCCTTCTCATAAGTAACTTAATGATACACTTTGACTATTCTACACTGTCACAGATCAAAAAGCAAATAGAAGATCAATCTCCTGATGATGCTCCTTGGATGATAAGTGATATTGTACTCATCAAAAAGTTAGTGTCCGTCACGTCGTCGTCATCCTATGAGTCATGGCTGACCCATGCATAGACAGCCAGGATGATTGGAATGATCATCAAGAATCAAGAGTCCAGTTGACAAGAATTAATACCATATTTTGTAATTTCAAGTAACCTGGATGATTGACCATATTCATAGATGTGACTATATAACTATATATTTAACCTATAGCTACTTCAGATATCAATATCCATTGGCTATAATAGATAGCCTCGGCACCTTAATGCTACAATTTGATCCTTTCCATCTGCTCTCTATTCATCACAATCATTCTATACTGTAAATTCCTACCCATTCCTATCTATTATAATTATTCTTGATGATCATTCCAATCATCCGCAGTTAGAGCACGGGTCTCGTAATACAGAGATTGTGGGTTCGAGCCCCGGGCTTGTTTCCTTGGACAAGAAACTTTACTCTACTTGCTCTGTGGTCGGACAGTCACGTAAAGCCGTGGGTCCCCTGTACGAATAGACTCCTTCATGGGGTAGGCATGTTATGCAAGTACTTGTATCATTGATTGATTGATCCTGGCTGTCTATGTATGGCTACCAGTCATTTTCTGTGTGTCAAACCATCCTTACTCCTTTATCATCATTTTCTAATGATCAATAAATTACCCCTACCTAAGAAATCCCTCCCATCGCCTCTCTCAACCTGTCCTTTGTGCAATAATACTTCTAACCATCCTCATTCATCCCGTCTCTCCCCCATTCATAATTTTCAGAATGGTCATCCTAACTAGGCATGGGAGTTTACATAACTGGTTAAACAAATAAAAAACGACTGTTTAACCGTTTAACTGTATACGACTGTTGAATTTTGCAACTGTAATAAACTATGTTTCCTGGCGAATTGTATACAATTTATGACTTAACAAAATAACAGGCGGCCAAAATATTGTCTTCAAAACACTTTTATTTAACATACGAAGTCATTAAATCAACACAACTTTGTTTCTCTGGCGAATATTTTACTGCCCCGTGCAATGATAACAACATGAAACCTACATACAGGGCCGCGTCATTGAACATAGTCATCCAAATAGTCCACTAGATATCCGTCTTTACGTTGCGGCACCAGATCCCGGAACGGAAAATCACGCAAAAGGCGAGTCCCGTTTAACCGTGACATGAAATTTCTAAACGTTTAGTGGTGTTTCGGTAATTTAAACAGGTAAACGATCCCAACGTTAATCCTAATAACCATTCTCACCTAGTGCTGCCTTTGATACTGGTATCCATTGACTATAGATAGCTTGAAGAGGAACTTTAGGGTCATTGCTTCGTAGATCTCTGGCACCAACCTTCAGACCTAATGATTTGATGATCTTTTCCATTTTCTCTTTATCTCTGAAATGATCATAATAAAGCATGAATATTCATACATATCAATAACAGCTTAAAATGTAATAAGGCAGAGATAAGGAAGTTATTAACAAAACGAGAGCTGTATTTATATGTTCCTGAGTCATGTACTTCCGATGCTTGATGATGAACCATGCATGCAAGAAGGAGTATTCACTGTTTTATTCTACTAAATGGGAGGTAGACACAAGTCGGGCAGCAAAAAACCCTCGTCAAACATACATTAAACATCTCTGGAAGATGTAAACAACATACAACGTAAGCTCACACAAGCTGTCTGAATTAGCACAGAACTGTTTCTGCTGTTGGAAACCTATACTAGGCGTATATGCCATTGGTTGCCAGTCCAAAACTTGCTTCCGCAGATTTCTCATTCTGCACCGAAAACTGGTAATTAAATATGACACACCACCAGTCTCATGAAAACTAGTGCTCGATACAGATTGTTTTTAAATCTTCTGGCTTTCAGCATTGGGCAATGACCCTTGATCAACACACACACAAATATCTTAACTTTATTTAAATAAAGTTACTGGAGTATACTTACCTTCGCTCCAAAACTGTTTCATACAGAGACCAGATGTTGTCTAAAACAAACTGCACAAACAGGGGTTTCTTGGCTTTTGCCTGGGAAAAAAATGCAAGCATGGGAAAAAAAGAAGTGACATTTGACTATTCCAAAGTACTAAAGTTTGATTGTCATATGGAAACAAACAAAAACATTTACAGCGTAATTGGGGGCACGGATAGTGCTACCAGGGGTCCAATGACCACGTTTTGGGTAATCAGACCCCTGAAATTTGGATTTGGGTCTACCCAAGGGTCCAAAATTAGCTCAAAATTGACCATTTTGTTTGTAAATCCTATTATTTGAACTTGTTTTTGCATATAGCAACGTTGTGATTGGTCCCTAAAATTTCAGATCTGAGCACTACCCCTGCAGTGCACTCTTAGGCCTGTAAAAGTTTTTGTTTGTTTCCATAAGCAATTCACGCAGTTGGATGAGATTGGTTGTTACCACAATCGTCACGCTAAGTTCTTGACACTAGGGGATTTTCACCAGTCATAAGGATCATCATGCGTCAGCTTTAGCAGTTGATTTAAATTCTGATTGTTTGAATATTCTGGACACTTATTTAGGAGATAGACTTCTGTACTTCTTTGACCAGATCTCACCTGTGCTCCTTTCATGATGCGCTTAGTCTTGGTATTGAGGTAGAAGTCGCCCCACAGAGTCCGTCTTAACACATCTGCCTTTATTCCTAGCTTACTGGCATAAAACTCAGCAAACTGGTTGATCCTATACGAAAAAATAAAACAAAGTAACCAACTTGATGTGCAAAGTATGAAAAGAGTTATAATGCAGAAAAGTGACATGTAAAACTATGGAAAAATACAGGTCCGAGGTTCATTGTAAAAAAATATTATTACAACTATGCAAAGAAGCTCAACAACAACGCCAGAACGCCTGCTTCCACCACACATTAAAATTGACAGTGAAATAAGATAAATAAAATAATAGTAAATAAAATATAAATAATTTTTTAAGTTCTCAAAACAAATCCAAAACTTGGAACTCACAGAAATAATTCGACGTCCTATCAGGAGTCTTGGTCACTCCACACTGATGTTGTTGTGACATTTAAGTCTTTGTGACGATTAAGGCTTCACATTTCATAACAACATCAGTGTGGAGTGACCAAGACTCCTGATAGGACGTCCAAATATTTCTGTGAGTACCAAGTTTTGGATTTGTTTTGAGAACTTTAAAAAATTATTTGAACTATGAACAATCCTGATGAATCTATTTCAAGTGTTAAGAAATAAAATATATATATTTTAAACAAATCAATTGTGAGGTCTGCATCCTGTGTCAATCTAAGAAATTCCTGAGGCTGACCCCAAAAATGTCATTGTAGGTATATGGAAAAAATACACAACATATTTGTAAAAGCAGTATACTTAATAAAATAAAAATTTATTGGACAATTTAAACACAAATCCAGGGTAGGGGTTGCATTTACAAACAATGGGGCCCTGTACTCTGGATTTTTGTTTACACTGTCCAATAAATTATTGCTTGGCCTATGAATATGCATACTGAATAACCCTGATGAACTTATATGCTGAAAGTGAAATAACTGTGTAATTCTTTGCCACTGTCACAAGAAACTAGCATGCCCTAAAACTTACCCAAATTACCAGCCATCAATAAAACTAACAAAATGACATAACCCAGATCTTGAGAAAAAATAGAGTCTAAAACTTACCTAAATCCCAATCCATCAATGACATGGGCAAAGACAATGTTGCCTTAATCTTTGAGAAAAACAGATCTCAACACTTACCCAAACTCTCATCTATCGATAGCACTAGTTAGCAAAGATGACGTTGCCTTGATCTTCAGAAAAATAAATCTTCGAAACTTACCTAAACCCCCATCCATCAATGGCGCTAGCAAAGATGACGTTGCCTTGATCGGGAGAGAAATAGATCTGGGAATCATCTGTTTCCTCCAATCCATCGCTCCAATCATAAACTTGATCTTCACTTGACACGTTTTCTTTACTGGGACTTAGTGGAGGCTGGTTTTCACTTTTCTATGAAAAAGGACAAAAAACGAGCATATTTCACTCAGGCTAGGTTATTTGATTTAACCCCTCAGTGCACTAATTTTTTTCAACTGCATATGTCACCCCTCATATATCGAAAAGTACCTTAAGGTTGGCATAGTAAATTACAAGATTCGGGCCATTGAAGCTGAGCATAGTAAAAAATCACGACCAAGGTCGAATATCTAATTTCATCGGAAACGTTACCTTTGAAGTGTATCCTATCCTAATCAGGTTCCAACATCTAAAACATAAGAACAATTTGTTTAAAAACCAAGATAAAAAATCCTCTCTCCATTCAAGTTTTACTCGGTGCAAAAACTTTAAACTCTATTTTCTCAGAACTATAGTTTTCCAAATCAGCCCGATGCCTTCCATTGTCAATTATAATTTTGTTTACTGTTGTTAACTGAAAGCTTTGTCTTTTACTGAGATAATTTATAAAGCATTTGAACAGACGTACTGTATAGAGAGTATTGCAAATTCATAAATACAGCTATTGCACTGATGACTTTCTTGGATTTATTTGACGATTCATGTGCACCAATGGTTGAAGACCAATGTCAATCAACAGGCTCTTATAGGCAGGAGCGGACATCCGGGCGTTTAGTTTACACCCGGGACGTTTGTTCAAATAGCGCGGTGAAAACAATTGCCGACTTCCCATTCAACTCAATGGAGAAAATGCCAGCTCGCGGACACTTTGATTGATTAATTGAAAAATTTACCTGTGATGCTTTCTCTAGTACGTCAGAAGCAAACAGATTTCCAACCACTGCGTTAACCTGTTCTAGGACCTGCTGTAACTGTATATGTGCTTCCATGGGAGTATATTTCAACTCTGTGATCAAGCGGTCAATCTTGTTGAGAACGAGGCATGGTTTGATGCCCTCTAGCCAGGCTTGACGTAGCACCACATGGGTCTGTAAAGAAACCAAGAAACAAAAAAGGTTGATGCATGGTTTTGAAGGCTCTATCTCTAGTAAGAAATGAACAAAAGAATTTACAGCTTTGACAACTTACTTTATTGATAAGAAAATATTGTGACTGACTGTTAATTGAACAACTCTAGAAAAAAGAAAGTAACAATATAAGGGGTGCTCTGGCAAAATGAGAGGAAAGTCGCAAATTTCAGAATTGAGTTTATGACATATTTTATTTTTCTATAAACTTAGCTTTTGAATGATATGTCACACTCTCTTTCTCCATTCCTCAATTAGAGATCGAAATCTAAAGCAGTCCACTGAATTTATTGCAATAGAAATTAACTGCAAATCAATTTCAAAGATACTGAGTTAATTAATCAATTAACCATGAATAATTGCACTTCTCGGCAAAGATGACCTTCAAAACTTTAAGTACCGTAGGCCTACTGGTATAGGTAAACATTTATGCATGAAGGCGTTTTATGTCAAAAAACAAAATTTAACTTTTTCACCCTATTTTTACTTTAGATGCCATTTATTTAAAATGTAGATTTGCAACTTTCCTCTCATTTTGCCAGAGGCAGCCCATATACCCAATTAGTAGCACATCTGCAAGGTTGAACAACTATAATGATGTTCCTTGATGTTAAGTTATATTAAAGGCATGGAATGCACCTTAAAATTGGAATAAACCAGCTTTGTTTTACCAACTCAAAAGCATTAACATCCACACTGATTTTGTTGGGCACCACTCAGGGCACCACTGGACCTAAAAGGTTTACAAATTCTTGACACTGATCTCTAACAAATGATATAAAGATGGTGACCTTCTGCCAGAACGTTATGTCTGTGAACCAGATTGGCATTCTAGCAGTATTTTTCGTATTTGCGAAAATAAATGCACCGCTAAAATTCATTTGCATTTGTTACAAAGGAAATTTCATACTCGGCCAATGTTCACATGCGCGAAAATAAATACGTGCGAAATGGTCCAAAATTGGCCGTGCGTGAAAATGTTGGCTTTCACAGTATTTCACCATTTCAACAGATACTTACAGTGCACAAAAACTCAAGAAGCAGCAGAGATATATGGATACTTTTCCCAACAAGTTAAGAAGTAGTGTTTTTATGGCAATATTACATTGGTGACAAGATGATAAATACTTTGCAATAGACAGATGCCTCCCCATAAAAGCAAACGGATGCAGAAAACGAGGCATAGTAACAGCTATAAAACTTAAAGACAACAATCTTTATGCGTCATCCTAAAGAGAGGCACTATATGAATGTTTCTTACCTGTGGAAAAACACCCTCTACTACATAAATAACCACAAGTGCCCCATCACACAGTCTGACGGCAGTAGATACTTCACTTCTGAAATCGACATGGCCAGGGGAATCGATCACATAATCCTGATAAGAGGCACTATATGAATGTTTCTTACCTGTGGACAAACACCCTTTACTACATCAATAACCATAAGTGCCCCATCACACAGTCTGACGGCAGTAGATACTTCACTGCTGAAATCGACATGGCCAGGGGAATCAATCAGATAATCCTGATAAGAGGCACTATATGAATGTTTCTTACCTGTGGGCAAACACCCTCTACTACATCAATAACCACAAGTGCCCCATCACACAGTCTGACGGCAGTAGATACTTCACTGCTGAAATCGACATGGCCAGGGGAATCAATCAGATAATCCTGATAAGAGGCACTATATGAATGTTTCTTACCTGTGGGCAAACACCCTCTACTACATCAATAACCACAAGTGCCCCATCACACAGTCTGACGGCAGTAGATACTTCACTGCTGAAATCGACATGGCCAGGGGAATCAATCAGATTGACTAGAAACTCATCAGCTCCTGATAGAATGAAAAACAAAATAATGGTTATTCAGAAGTGAGAGAATTTTGTGTATCATAATGTTTGCGAACAGTTAGGTCCAATGTCATTTTATTACATAACCATTGTGACATGTGTGAATCAATTCCAACCAAATCCCTGTAATGGTAAAAAAACATTCAGAGCCCAATTCACAAAAACTTGTCACTTTCCAAATATACCGGTATCCTTTTTCCTTCTTCTTTCTGAAAGCAAAAGTGATAGGCCTACAATAACCCCTTCTTCAAAACATTAATTATACAATAAGTTAAACAGGTCAAATTTTTACGGTTTCATACATAGCTTTCCATCTAGACATGATAAGATTTTATGACTCGTGAATACTGTACCTTGATTACAATGGAGTGAGATGGCGCTAGATTTCATCGTTATACCACGTAACTGCTCATCTAATTGATAAGATTCTACGACTCTTCTGTGCTGTACGTACCTTGACCACAATGGAGTGAGATGGCGCTAGATTTCATCGTTATACCACGTAACTGCTCATCTAATTGATAAGATTCTACGACTCTTCTGTGCTGTACGTACCTTGACCACAATGGAGTGAGATGGCGCTAGATTTCATCGTTATACCACGTAACTGCTCATCTTCTCTACTATCCATGTATCTCAGCTTGCCAGCCAAACGTGATGAGATGATCCCATTGCTAGATATCAAAGCATCCGCTAGTGTGGTTTTACCTGGAAAACAAATTCAATTAAATATTTGGACAATATTCTGAATTTGTTGCAATGTTGTATGATAACAGTGCATCCAATTCTTTAGTAAGCAGTTAAGTTAGCTCAATCAGTAAGGCGCTTGCTAGGTCCTGCATTCAAACCACGCTGGTGCCAAAAAGTTGAGTGTGCTTGAAATTCCCTAGGACAAGGAACTAACTGCTAATTGTCTCGTAGAAACCCGTACGAAACTTGGGGAGCTGATCCAGGCAGCGATGGTGTGTATGTAGGCTGATTAAGGTTAAGCGCCCATTGAGGTTGCCGTAGAACCTGAAATGATGCTTGGTGTGGAATGGAGCTTTTGGGCCACAGTGGTCAGCGAACACCTGTAAAGTGTGCAGAGGCCAAAGGAAATTACAAATCTGGAAGGCAAAGCGCACTATAAATCCCCAATATTTTGATACGTCAGTCTTAAAATGCTTATCAGATTGGCTTGAGAATGTCTCTTTAGAGTTTAAAAAAATGAACGTATGTGTAAATTGCGAGTGTCCTAATTCCTCAAAGTCAGTTGCAACTATGGTATGCAGGGTGCAAGTATGCATTTT
This sequence comes from Ophiothrix spiculata, assembly GCA_000969725.1. Lineage (NCBI taxonomy): Eukaryota > Metazoa > Echinodermata > Ophiuroidea > Amphilepidida > Ophiotrichidae > Ophiothrix > Ophiothrix spiculata. Next base: position 48,286 of record JXSR01S013837.1, read on the forward strand.
TAGGTTAATAAATGTGCATTTCATAAGCGAGTGAAATGAGACAAATCAATGCGCGGTCAATTTTGATGCGTCCAATTCAAGAGGCCCCTAGGGGCCGAGTACATTGGACAGCAATCAAAATTTACCGCAAGTGCATTGATTTTGTCGCTTTTCACGAGCATAATGGAATTCAAATTTATTAATCTAATTCATACACGACAGAAAAATAATATTGTATCTTTTCTGAAAAGAAATATGGCCTTTAATATGGCCACAAAAATCCAAAACTTCAAAATAATCACCCAACAAAAGCAATGAAACATTCACATGCATTAAACGCCCGCCATGCAAACCGGAACGCAACTAGCGCAATGCATTGTGAAAATCCACTGCACTCCGCGAACTCTGCCAACTTCTCTCTTTCCAAGCGTTCCTGTACACAAAAGAAAAATCATATATGAATTATCGTTTTAATTTATAAATGTGACCTTTGACCATAAATAAAAACTTCATCTCTCTCATGTTCATGGTAAGATATAATTAAATACAAATTATGAATTCATAAATTGTCCCTGATCGAGAGGGCTCCCGGGTAAAACCTTGTATGATTTTATTTTTTGTGAGATGAAAGCGTAACTCATCTTCGGTCATCTGCAATAATTTAAGTCTGATACGTCCATTAGATCCACTTCTCATTGGTTCTCGTATTCAGCCTTAAATAATCCAATGATTGCTCCAATCCAAGTGTAGTTCTGGGTTTTGAAGAGTTCTCTTGTGTCCTTCGGCGAGTTCTCTAAAAGATTGATACAGAGGTGTTTAGGTAGAGCGTGAATTTTGAAGAGTTGTCTCGAGTCCATGGGTGTTTTGGTGATAAGATAGAGATCACCTTTGGTGAGTTCTCTAAAAGATTGATATACTGTTAAAAAAAAGTTACCAAATATGGTGTAAAATATTACAAATATATTGTGTTCATGGGGCACATGCAATCAATTGAGTAAACTTTACACAGCAAAGAGGAGTAATT
>JXSR01S013838.1:9363-20823 GCA_000969725.1 Ophiothrix spiculata
TAAATAAATCAATGTACTAAATAAACTGAAATAAAAAATGTTATTGTTTTGAAACCAAAATGATCCCTACTGCAGTAACATACCCACTAATCTATACATTTCTTACAATCCAATTGTCATTCTTCTAAGCATATAAGCCTGAAGCAAATGGTTAACTGGGTCAGACAGAGCAGCCGTGATATTCGCAATATCCTGGCTGTATCGGTAGATCCCTGCAAGCAAGTGAACTTACCAAACTGTGTTGAAACAAAAGTATTTATAATATCAACTAAAAATAAAAACATACATTTGTAGAATATGTGGGTTGTTCTGGCAAATAGAGTGGAGAGTTGCGAATGAAGATTTTGAATCAATGGCTTCTAAAGTCGAAATATGGTGAAAAGGTTGAATTTAGTTTTCTAATATAAAACGCATCCATAAATAAGTGTTTAACTGTACCTTGAGTTTCAAAGGTCAATTATGCCAGGAAGTGCAATATTAATCATGGTTAATTGATCACATTGCGCTAATCATACACAATAGTAATCAGTAATTTTGAAATTGATTTTTTGTCTAATTTTTATTGCCAGATTTTCAGTGGACTGCCTTGTATTTTGATCTGTAAATGGAGTATGGAAAAAGAAAGTGTGATACCATTCGAAAGCTGAGATCATAGAGAATTAAAATATGCGATACACTCGATTCTGAAATTTGCAACTTTCCGCTCTTTTCGCCAGAGCACCTCTCATATGGAAAAAAAGTGATTGCTGAATGAGTTCAAACCATGATCTCATAAAACAGTTGCTTTTCTAAACAAATTCAAGTTTAAATCACATTAAAACAACTGCTTATAGAGTATGTTTGTTTGATTCGCTGGTCAGTTCAAAGGAAATTTGAGGCAACTTAGGGCAACTTACAGTTTGATTCCATTTATATCAATTATAATATGTTCTAATTTTGTAAATTGGGTGCCTCCACCAACACACCACACGCGGACACATGCCATTAGATCCATGAAGAACTCATGGTCTCTTCCAAGCTCATACAAAAGTACCAACCTTGATAGCCACAAATGGCTAATCAATACATGCTGGCCAATGCACCTTTGAAAAGATGCCGAAAATAGAAAAGATAGCAAGAAAAAGAGAAAGAGGATGGCCACTCTCAACACAATTGTACAATTTACTCTTAGCCCTGACTTCGAGATAAAAGAAATCAGGAATTCTAATCTCATGCCCCGATGCAAAGGCTTTAATCTTTCTTTTTTTTTTCCAGATATACCAAGCAGGAAAATATTCAACCCAGAAACAACCACATCTGATTTCATGCCATGGTAACTTAAAGTAGATCAACGGTTTGAGTTCCTATCTGAATGAACTCCACACACAAACCCTAGATAACTGTCAGCTGAATAAGGACATTTTGACCAAGTGACCACTGATATCGCCATCGTATATCTCTTTTTCTCTCTTCATGTGTAGTTCACCTAGCAGAGAACCCAACAGCGGACAAACATTCAGGGCTCAAAAACTAGGTCAGACTTTTATTATTAATGTGGCTGCAATATCTTGATTGGTTTTTTTTTCCTAATATAAAAACGAGCCTCTGAGCATGGTTTTCACATATACTAAAATGGCCTAACAATATCTTCAGTAAGTGACCACTGATATCTCCATGTAATATCTTTTCCATTCATGTGTAGTTTACCTAGCAGTCGGAAAAACATTCAGGTCTCACAAACTAGGTCAGACATTATTAGTAAGGTGACTGACTATAATATCTTGCATATTTTCTAATATAGAAATGAGCCTCTCTACTTCTACTTCTACTTCTATGCCAGCATGGTCTTCACATTACATTGTTTGAAATGCAAAAATATTTAATAGTTACAATATCTTGCTATTAGTATATTGTTACTAAATTTATATATTTATTATTATATCATGATTGCAGTGATTTGAGCCGTGCAAAAATTATTTTCCATTGCACGGCATGAAACAAACCTGTGTGATATCATGATATAAAACAAGTATTGAATGCTTATGCACGTGCAATAGTACAAAATATATCATTCGGTCAAATTTGGATTGATCCATTTCACTCTGCTACGCCTCGTGAAATAGAAAAGTCCAAATTTGACCTCATGATATATTTTGTACTATTGCATTCTCAGGCATTCAATATTTGTATACTATAGGTGTGCAAAGTTGTGTTATCAATAATAACTGATCATATAACGTATTTATATAGAGAATTCTTTGAATATTATACAAATAAAACATGGTTTGAGGGGAAGTATCGCAAAATACTGTTCCCATCATCCAACACCGAGGGACAGTATTTTGCAATACTTCTCTGAAATAAACCATGTTGTATTTGTTTTACTACACCTCATAAAAGTCAAAAATAATCAAAAATCAACAAATTCAGTACTTTGCCGTGAGCCATACGGTAGTACCATGCGAAAGTTTTTACTACTTTCCCCGCGTGTGTGTAAAACAAACAGGCGCAACGCGTAAACGCATACCCGCGCGGCAGTACTTGAGTAGTACTTGAGTAACGCACACACGGGAAAGTATCCAAAAATACTTTTTGCGCGTTTCCCCGCATGTGTGTAAAACAAACAGGCGCAACGCGTAAATGCATACCCGCGCGGCAGTACTTGAGTAGTACTTGAGTAACGCACACGCGGGAAAGTATCCAAAAATACTTTTTGCGCGTCTCCGCTATTAAACCAATAAAAAGACTGTATTACCTTATAAATATTCAAGAGGTGTAGTAAATAATGCCTTTTTATCAAATACAACAACCTGCTTCTCATTACATTCTATGCTAACCTATATGAGTAAAGTATCATACTCCATTGTAATTTTGCTGCAAGAAAATCCAGGTGAATCTTGATGTCAAATGTAATGACCCACTTATAGTCTCTAATGAAAATTGATACTATGTGATGTGATTATGCATGCAGCAACAAACTACTAGCCTACATTTATCCAGAGGTGGTTTTCAGGATATCCCACAATGCATTATTCTGATACACTGATATATAAAAGGCAATAATGGTTTTCTGGACAAGGGGCTATTAGGAATTTGAGAATTCCATTGAATAGTACTCATTCATGTCTTTCTAGGGATGTGTTTCTTTTCAAATAGCCCAGTGTTAACCCACATTGCTGACACCTCAAAAAGCTCAGTAACCTGTACATAAGTATAGGAGTTGAATTGGATTTGCAAGCATATTGTACAATCAGTGTATCAGAATAATGCATTGTGGGATATCCTGAAAACCACCTGTGACATTTATCTATTCCATAATCATCAGAAGGCTCGAGATAATCATTATTAATGGAGATGGATGTAGGTTATCAGTTCAATTTGAATTTAAGAATATCAGTTTAGAGTTTAAGAAACCAGCTGGAATTTTAATCTCTTCTACAATTATTTTAATAATCATCAAATAATTTGTTACTTTCACCAATTACATTTAAATAAGAAGAAAATGTAATCCATACATGATGTCAAGCTAGTGAGACAATACGCCTGTTCAAATGCTTTAGTTTTATTATAAATAAGCGTTTAGTTTATAAATAGTTCACAAATTTTAATTGACAAAAGAACTTAAAGAAGTATCACAAAAACTTACCGCACAAAAGAGGCCTGTCAATTTAAGTACGGGATTAGGCTATTGTCTTTGACAAAAGCAAACAAGTCTAGCTGTTTTGCTTTTGCTTTTGCCTCATGTAGACACAAAAGGATTGTTACAGATTACAATTTTTCAAGTGTGATGCATTTTCAACACATTTTAACTGGCCTAATGTGTGTAAGAGTTATTTGAGTGGTGCTCTGGCAAAATGAGCAGAAAGTCACGATTGAAGATTTTGAATAAATGGCTGCTAAAGTAAAAATATGGTAAAAAGATTAAATTTCGTTTTTGATATAAAACACATTAATTCATAAGTGTGAATTTATACTTTGCGTTTTGAAGGTCAATTCAGCCGGGAAGTGCAATTATTCACGGGGACTAGATCGCATTTTGCTATCATACACTATATAGTAATCAGTAACTTTAAAATCAATTTGCTACATTTTTTCATTTGAAAGCTGAGATTATAGAGAATTAAATATGTCATAAACTCAATTTTGAAAATCGCGACTTTCCGCTCATTTCGCCAGAGCACCACTCATTTCATTAAAGACTCAGCATTTCCCGCCCATTCCTACGTAAACTTCTAAGAGTGCCAATAAATAAACGCAGCTGCAAGTCTTGTTGTGTACTGCCTAATGCTCCTATTTGTGTAAGGGTCCAACTTGGCCGGCAAGTTCTTTGGCTGTACTGTTTTTTTGTATTGTTTCAAGTATAGTATTTTAATACTCTTAGTCTTAAAGTACAACAACTGGAAAGTCATTGGAAGCAGGTGCAGTATGTTTGAGGATTCGGGGGGTTCATGTCAACAAACATGTGAAAAAGTATCGGTTTGATTCTTGGAAACAAGATACACATCTTAAGGCCTCAAAATTAATTAATCCGTACCAATCTGTACCAGCAACTAGCTAAGAACTGTCTTAATTATTTACAAACCTATTTGTAGTTGCACCTGTCTATGCATAGAGTCCTCTCCTAAATCAAAAGCTAACTAAAATTGCAGGGCTACTTTAATGTCTGTGACCCATTTGGATATTTTTGATATCTGATTATTGCAAATATTCTATTAAAGATTTTCTCATGATTTATGAGTCTAAAATGTTCAAGCCAAAAGGTCAGTTCAAATTTTTAGTAAACTACATCATTATAAAACAAAGGTTTTACTTTTTAAGTTTACAAACAAAAAAGAAGAATCTAATTGTCTTACCTCACAAATGAGATTTGTCAATCAAATTATGGGATAGCCTTTTGTCTTTTATGAGCCAAAGCAAAAGCAAAGAATCCAGGGTTGCCTTTGCTTTTACTTATGAAAACACAAAAGGATTGTTATGGATTACAATCACTCAAGTCACATATAACTCCAATTCTCGAGTTCAAATATCGAGTTTACGACAGTAAACAAAATTGTTGCTTATTTTTGCATTATGTGTAAATTGTAATTCCTTTTCATCGCATCTACCAGTCCATGTAATCCTACTGTGAAGTCTTTTCATATTTACCGTAGCGTACTGACAATTTTGTAAACCCATTACAAACGATTTACAATTTGTAAAGCTAACTTCCGTGACATTCAGTTTTTGTAATCCGCTAACGGTGAACAATAGAAACGCAGCCCTTTTACGAGAGGAAATGTTCACAGAAGTGCAATTTCACGGCACATTTAGTTCACACAAAGAAAAGAGTCTAGTTGTTAACACATTTGTAAATTGGTTGAAAATATCAACCACGTGAAATATTATTTGAATGGGTCAGCTATAGGTCTTTCTGAGGTGCAAAATACTTTGTGCAACAAGTCTTTGTGATAACATTAGCGAGTTGATGATTGAAATCACATCATGAGTATCAAGCATGCAATGCAGCTTGACACCTTGGTATATACTATTGATTAGTGTCACCTCAATGTGATTACTTATTATTTTCTACAAATAATTATGACGGATTACCATGGATCATTTCTTGTCAATGGTGACTAATTTTACAAAGTTGCATTTAAATGCTAATATATCAATTTTGCCCCTAACAAATCAGTGAAGTAGAATTTGTTAACTAAAAATCCAACTAAAAGTTTGCTCTTTTTATTGTTTGGAACCAACAATTTGTACACAAAAATGTAAACTAGAGAATTGAACTCGATAAATGAATAGAATCAGTAATAGTTTAATAAAATTGTTAACAAAAACAATTGTTATGCAATTGTTATGTTATCTTTGACTAAGCTATAGTTCATTTTCTCTTTAAAAAAAAAAACCTTTCTTAATACCAATTGATTAATAAACTTCCACAATCTATATGAACACATTTAAAAAGCCCCGACAGAAGATGTGACATGAATGTAAAACTATGAGTCAGTACTCGTGTTTTGTTTTCAACTACTCAGATACCCCATTTTCCATAGAATCTGAGGACTGGCTGGCTCATGACTTTTGAATATGTGCTCTCTGGATGTTAGTGAAAAACCAATTCCAACAAAGCAAACCGAAAGAGAAAGGTATAACCACCAAAAATATGACTTTCTAAAGAAGAACATCACAACGTCCAGAATCGCACGATTAGAAGTCAAAAAATTTATGGTTGTCCTTCTTTTATATAGCTGAAAATGTCGCTCCAACTGTTGATTCATCTACAATCTCATCTTTGCTTACCTTTATTGGGGGTTTTCTTGTGACATGCGAAGCCAAAAAATTCATAGCAATGTCTTCACAGTTCATGAACTCATCGACTTTGTCTCGGATGGCTTGTGGCATAGTATAGCTGTACAGGTAGGCATAGTACTGGAAAAAGACAATGAAAAACAGAGAAAGAAATGATATGATTGGGACATTGTTATATCAAATCAACTCAAATCTTGTTTATTTCCATAAAACTTGCATTAAAAATGCACATCATTTTAAACAATTGATAGAATTGATATCAATAATAATAGTGCAAAAGTAATTCAAAATGTAAATGATGGATCAAATACATATACCATTACCAAGAAATGATATGATGGACAGTCATTGTAATGAATTTTTAAACATTCTGTAATTGAACATGTTGAATTGAGATCTAAACAATGATAGGAAATCTAACCCAAACCCTGGGGCCAATTTCACTAACATTTAGCGATGGTCGCTAACCCCGTTTTGGTCACCAATTCCAATAATGATCGCTAAATACCAGGTATTTTTAACAATTTAGCGATCATTGTTGGAATTAAGTGATTATAACCGGGTTAGCGATCATCGCTTAATGTTAGTAAAATTAGTCCCTGATAATGAATCAGCAATGTTAAGTATTGCATCTACTGCCATTTTTATCTTGAGAATTGCAACTTCTAAAATAAACCCTTTCTCAAAACCATTTGTTTGTGTGTGTGTGTGTGTGTGTGTGTGGACAGTTCCTACAATTTCAATTGAAAATCAAACCACTTGGTAAGTCCATTATAGTCCAATCGACAGACCTAATTAAGTGGTCTAGTGGTTCAGGTTCCTGCAATGTTATATACATCTGGAATTTGAGAGATTATGTCCTCAGGAAACAAATAAACTCTCTGATGCTCTCTCAGCACAGGTAAGTGTAAAATGCTTCAATGTTGGAACAGTATCAGGCCTGTTGTGAAGAGGTGTGATGATTTCCTGACACCCATAATTACAATTGAGTGGAGTCCAACACATTTACTTTGAAATGGCGGTGGGAATTTAAACCTTGGAATACAGGCCAAAACCCTTTACCACTTACAGATATTCTTGGTTCAAAATAACACTGGGTGTAATCATGGTAATAAAATACTTTAACAATTAGGAAACTTCCTCCTTTTAAAGGAGCCTGGTCCGATTGCCAGAACATTTTTAAAAACTTTTTGAGATTTTGGTACCAAAGTGTTGCTCATATTTTTCTTACAAGCCATGTGAAATTTCACGGCTGAGTTATGTTCGGTTTCAGAGATATAAATGAAAATGTGTCTTATTATGGTAACCATAATTGATTTTACATAGTAATGTATAGGCGGCTCTGAAATATAAATTTGCCCATAAAATCTAAACGGTTTGACCGATTAAGCTGAAGTTTGAAATTTAGGCCGTTTTAGTGGTCGTCTTTCATATGACATTGAAAATTAAAATTTGAAAAATCGGACCAAGCTCCTTTAAAGTAAAAAGGCAAAATTGAAAAAGGGACATATCTGTCATTTTATACTGAAACTTGAAATACTCAGTGATACTTCATTCTTGTGAGATTGATGGTTTATATCAAATGATTGGACACATATAAACTTGGCAATTTCACTCAATGCTAATCAAAAACATAAACTTTTATTCTGATTTTGTACAAGTGTTATACCCAGTATAATTGCCTCAATTCATTATTACATATCACACACCATACCGTCTAGAGTTCATTAACATGATAGTCTAGATTTTGTCATCAGAGATGCATTCCTGGGACATCTCTACAGATTAAACACAGATTATTGATTCCTGAGCATAACATGACCGTATGTCTGAAGATCAGATATCACAAGAGTATTAGGTGAACAAAATTGAATGAATTGAAGAGTATGTGCTAAGATAGCAAAATAAGTTGGCCCCACGTTGGGCCAACTTTGCTATCAGGATGGTTAAAATCATGTGTGACCAGGGTTCAATTACACTAAAATGTAAATACCATCGTAAACACTTTGTAGCAACAATGTATCATAGCTGTGAAGGAATTTGTTTCAATAAGAAGTAAGGACCCTTCGTAAGCGTACAATGCATCGTTAGGTATATGGATTTCAAGGGTAGTGTGATGATGTATTAACGATGCATTTTAACATTACCAAAATCACACCTGGTAAGGAAAAATTATCTAAAGAGAAAAATTATGTAAAGAAAACTGATATAGATATTTACTTTCATATGTGCTGATATTGTCCTTTGTTTGTTCACGTCTGGCACGCACATCCTTGATTCGTGGCAAGGTACTTGTACTTCTCAGAGAATAATTTGAATACTTCATTTGTCTGACTTTATGTGGAAACCTTATGCCAAGCACCATCATATCTTGAGAATTCATTGTCATGAAAGTCTAGATTTTGTAATCATAAACTCATTTGTTCAATGATAGCTTGGGAATAACACCCAGATCATTGATTCCTGAGCATAACATGGCCATATGTCTGATCATAGCTAACATTCAAGACAGTGAGTCAACAGTAGATGTGAAGATCACATATCATGAGAGAATTATTTGAACAAAATTGGAGAGTGTGTGTTTGAGTGCATGGATGGTTAAAATCAAATAAGTAATTGGTTTAAAGCAAATAAATTGTCAGTTAATGCTAGTAAAACCAATTATATGATAATGGGAACAACGCATATTACTAATAAGTACGTAGATGTACGTTCATGTATTCACGAGGAAAGCAGGGTTTACAGTTCAGCGGATGTTCCTCTAAATGACAAGGATAAAAATATGCATTTAGATAAACAGAAGATTAGTATTATTTTGGATAATGTGTCTTTAAATAGAGTTTCTTCCACCAAATTTCTAGGTGTTGTAATTGATGAAAATTTGACATGGAAAAATCATATTGATGCAATATCAAAAACAATATCTAGAAACATTGGAATGTTAACAAAGTTGAAACACTATGTACCGGAACACATATTGCATTCTCTGTACTGTACTCTTGTTTTACCTTACATAAATTATGGTATTCTAATTTGGGGAAATACTTATAAGATATATCTAGATAAAATTCATAAATTGCAAAAGTGGGCTGTAAGAACAAATCTCGCTTGAGCATTATAGGTGCCATGCCAATCCGCTCTTCAAAAAGCACAAACTTTTAGATGTGTATGATACATATAAATTGGATCTTAGTGTATTTATGTATAAACATCAAGCAGGGTTGTTACCAAAGACATCTATCAATTACTTTCGTAAACACAATCAAAATCATAATTATTCTACAAGAAATGCCCAAAATTATAGCATCCATAACTCGAAGAAATGCTTTTCTGATAGATCAATTCAAACATCTGGTCCAGGTCTATGGAATTCTCTGGATAGAAAAACAAAACAATCTAAAACTGCCAAAGAATTTCGATATAAGTTCAAAGGAAACCTTTTAGAAACATATACTTAAGCTTTGTGATGTAAATTCAACAATATATTGTACAATCATATGATTTGTTTTGAAGTTTTGGGCATGTCTTGTCTTTTGTGCGTCGGATTTGTGACTGTTTACTTTCTCCTAGTATTGTGTTATTAGACTATTAGGCCCTACTTTGGGGATGGCCCATTCAGGCCTTTTGCCATCTCCTCAATATCATTCTTTGTTGTATTTTATGTATAATTTTTTTGTTTTGTTCTAAGCTCTGTTCAGTGTATTTGAGTGTGATATTGGAATAAATTGATATGGTGTGATATTGGAATAAATTGATATGATATGATATTGATATGATATGTGCGACCCAGCAAAATAAGATCAAATAAAAGAGGATTGAAGCGATACAAAGGGTGTTTTGCTCTTATTAAGATATTCATCCTGAGCAAGATATGGTTACATTTCCTTTTTTTCATATTTGTTTTATGCTCCTAGTTCTAATAAATAGTATCATAATTCAGTTCAAAAGTTATACTTAAAACTGTAAATTGAAATAACAATTTGAGGGTAAATTGAAATAACAATTGATTATTCATTATCCAAATGGACCCCAGCTATTTAACTGCAACCGTCCATCTCAAATGAGCTGTAAATGCATCAAACGTCATTATGCACTACAGGTGAAAATACACACCAAGGTTGTAATTTGCTAATTTTTTTGACAGATTCACAATCATTGTGCTTTCTTCAAAACACCAGCAAAGTTCCTTACTTCAAAACAACAGCAAAGTTTCATTTAAACAAATAACAGAAATATGAAATATATATGTATATTTTGAGGACAATCAACAGCAAATATAAGGCATACTGATCTTTGAACATGTTAATCTCAGTTATACATTTTACTCCCTGACAATTAACTTTTGATGGACCATATCTTGACTTCTGGAAATCGAGTGAAGTTCATTTTAATCCTTAGAACATGGTCTTTGCAAATATTAAAAAAGCGAAGATTACAAGAGGCTGCATTTACAGCTGGTTTGGGATGGACGGTCTCAATTGGTTATCTTCTGAAGATAATAAATTACCCCAATGTGAGTGCAATGACTATACATGAAAAGCCTAACAAGCAATCCTGTGTTCACACAGTTAAGGCATCACAAAGGCGATATAACCCACGTCTATGACGTATTTGGACTAATGATTTTTCAGAGTGAGATTTAGTGAGATTCAGATCAACTAAGATTATACAAATTCATATTAAACCCAAACAGATTTCTTAACCTTTTCTGTTTCTAGCCTACCTCTTTGAAAAAGAGTGAAAATGCATTTTTAGTATTTGAACCAGTGCCACCCATTCAAACCTGTAGGGCCTAATAGTTTGTTTTTGCAAAAAGTAAGCATTTGAAGGCGGAATAAAATTCAGTCAATATCAACTTGGAACTGCAAACTAAGGGCGCGTTCTCACTGTGATGTTTGGTACCAGGTCGTGGTTCTCGATGCTACATCGAGCCCACTTCCTTACCCAGTGAGAACGCGTTTTAAGTGGGCTCAGACCTACATCCGAGATCGGTTCCGAGACCACCTCATGTAGGTAGTCTCGGTACCAGGACGTGGTACCAAATACATAGTGAGAACGCATTTGTCATCGTAAGTGGGCCCGGCTCACATACACATGTACGGTACTACTGTAGTTCAGTGGTTGTTATTACGACCAGCTAGCTGTATTTTTTAAATAGCAAACGTCACTTGCATTATTTTGTTT